>CM031235.1:351757689-351925715 GCA_018340775.1 Taxus wallichiana var. yunnanensis
TGTTTTTCAAGTGGTTTTAGTATTTGGAAGTTACATTTGAGGTTTTGGAGCTTAATTAATAAAAATGGTTCTTGAGACCCTAATAGTAGGTTTAAGAAATTTTGGAAAAGGGTGTTTTTCGTGAGACTTGTGCCCTAATTTTGATGTTACTATGAGTTTTTACAGTCCTTGATAATGATATATTTCCATTGATATGCTGAATGAAAATTGGTGAATATTTTAGAGGTGTGAAGTCATTCACTTTTGGAGACTGATGTTTAAGTGCTTGAGCCTAGTTAAGGTTTCTTTCATGTTGGAGTTTGTCATGATGAAGATAAGGGTTACGAGATGTTCCCAAGTTGGTTGATGATTTTGAGAAGATGCTTGATGAAGTTCCCAGAGCATATGAAGCCATGGTGAAATTGTCTCATGACCTTGAAAGTTAAAGAAGCTATTGGTGGAGTAAAGAGATTGTTTTAGGTTTGTAGACACTAAATCACACACTTTGGGTATATTTCTAGTCCTGATCACATATTACTATTCATATGACTCCTAAGAATGAAAAGTAATAATTGACCACTATCTTTGGCCTCTGTTCTTGATTTTTGTTTTCTCTCCTTGTCTTACACTCCTTCTTTCCCAATCTATCTTTTCACATTTCTACATTTCTCGAATCTAGACACTAGCACCCAGCCAAGATGTCGGTGCGGGAGGCCCCATCCCTTTTGGGCACCCCAGACATCCTTATACTTTACTTGCATCTTTTGGGTCTCTTTTAGTCATTTGGGCATATTGATTTTTAATATTCTGAATTTTATTGGTTAATTACGAAATTTGAGCAAGGGAATCATATAAATATAAAGCTATGTGGAAATAATAAAGGACCAAGCACTAAGAATTTATTATCACCACCTAAGGTTGAATCCAAAAGAATTTACAAGAGATTTCAAGCATCCATCTAACATCACAAAAGGTCAAGCGACTACATTATTTTACATACACTTCATAGGAGGGGAAGTTTATTTTTCCATTCGACATCTACCTACATTTTCTATATCTAGCTATTGCTCACTATCAAGTGTGATGGACACAAGAGCCACCTAGGGCACAATTTCTTCACACACACACATAGAACTACATGGGGTCTGAGATGTAGTACAACACTCATTCATTCTTATTTCTTATTATAGGTTTTAGGTGAACAACAACAAAGTGCATTGAAATACAAGTGATCAAAGGAGAAAACCAATGAACATCTCCCGACCTTATAAAATTGGGTTTCACAGCTTCGAGCAGTCACATGCGCCTAGAATAGGTATCTCGACACCCTAGGTGTGCCTAACCATGTGTAGGTTCCATGGTCCTAGTATTTTCAACACTCCTACATTTTTTTCAGTTTGTGTATGATGTTATGATTTCATGTTTTTGTAGTTTTCCAGCTCGGCATACCTTCGGATCATTACGAATCAATTAAGTCTTTTTATATCTTTACTTGTAACTAGGGTTTCATATCTTTTAACTTACTTTCTTAGGTTAAAATTTGTACTTAAATGTTTATATCATTATGATGGTACATATTTATATTTAACATCTATTTATTTCAATATTTTCTTAATCATTTTGTGAACCCATCATTTGAAAACTCTTGGATCTTCATTTTTCATTCTATCCAACCTTCTTTCATGTCTTATAAAGTATCTCAAGTATCCTTTCTTCATTTTCTTAAAATGCACCATTTTGTAAAGATAGTCTCCCAAAACCCTAGACACCGTGTATCTCCATATCAACATGCCACATTTACAAGTCGGTAGTATCTTCGATTGTATTTTTAGGACTCTCTTGTTCCTAATTCCAATCAATATTTTTGCTAATCCATTCAAGCTCTACATTATTTATTTCAAGATAAATTTCAGGATATGGAATCCATGATTATATCTCTTAAATATGAAATTTAGCTCCTCAAGGATACTTCTCAATCTAATGCTAGTTCTTATCTTGCATCTCATTCTAATCATATGTATTCTACATGCACGCATATCAGTGAATCCCAAGTCTTACTGCTCCTCACGCCCCTAAAGTTTAATCTCACTACTAAGTAACAAGATATTCTTCTCGCATATCCTCACCCATCAATTGACCAAATTTCCATATACTCATTTCTATCCTCCTTATAGGATTGAAAAATATCAAGGTCGTCCATCCATAATGAAATTATCATCGAGTCAATGACCATGATGACAATGATTTCTATGCTCTCAAGTGACAAATTGGCCACCTTAAGAATTTTGGGCTCATTTCATTTGCTACAAAAATGCTCCCACATCTTCATCTCCAATTACTACATCGTAATGGGTTTCTAAATCTGATTCATCTTGTTCTAATGATCATCATGCCATAATTACTTAGGTTCCTTATATAATAAGTCAAACACCTCCTAAGAAACTACCTCTCAAAATCACTCTAACACCTCCTCCTCTCAAGTCTTCTATCACATTACCAAGTCAAACTAAGCAATCACCTCTCAAGGCCATTATCCCATCACAACCTCCTAATAAGTCTTCTATAACATTACCCAATAATCCACCACTTTAACAACTAATCATTTTTTTCAAAGTAACTACTCCTTCTACTGATGGCCATGACACATTTCAAACTCTCGCCACCATCACATGGTCCTATTGTTCCTTCCGCCTACCATTAAGTTCGATCTCTATCTTATCATAATGCAAATGAAACTCTCCCATAATGGTATGGTATCTCTCACATCACTACATAGATCTCCATCATCATACACTTGGGGGCATCATGCTTATCTCTCCCCCCTCTTAGCATTATCAGGTGTCTTGTATTTCTACTATTACACTCGTGATTCATGTTTTATCTCCCCGAGGATTATTACACATCTTGATACACTTATATCATCATTAACCTATGCTTCACTCTTGTGCTATGGTTCACACTTGACTATTGAGGGCTCACTACATTCATGAACCTCACATCATCACATTACACACTACACACTCGACACATTCATGAAACATCTTTCTTGTGCACATTTATCACAATATTTCCCTATAATGCACTCTAGTTCCATGGTTCATACTCGAATACTTTGAGGATTTCCATCTACAATGATGAGCCTCACCAAACTCACTCGGTCTCTATGCTCTATGCTTTATCGATTATATCTTTCTAACGCACAATTAATACCATTTCTTGATGACGCACTCTTGTTCTATTATTCATTTTTGAATACCGAGGGATATTTTTAAATGAACCTCATTTCATTCATACTAATTGACATCTGTCTCGGGTGGTACATCGCTCTCTATCACACTCATTTTTCATTACATTCCATTCACACTCACAACATTTTACATATCTTGGTTGCACATTTTTAATTTTTACTTATGCTCGCATGTTACACTTTTCTTACTATGTTAGGCATATAATTTGTATGTCATTATCATTATCCTATAAACATTCACATTCAATTTACTTGTAGTTTTAATCACAAAATTTACATAGATTGTTACACGCAACATGGATGCTTGAACTGTACCTCTTACCAATCCCATAGAAGGCTCTTAGGGGCATCCACTTTCGTACATACTTCAAGTGTTATTGTTTAGATTTTTACTACATCCTACTCATACTAACACACTACTATATCAGATCATACACATTTTGACATACTTTCTATCTTTCTAACATGTTAATAGGTGCTTTATTTCATCATTTATCTTATAGGAACTATTTTCTACCATGGTTGTCCACTACATTTCTTGTTATTGCATGTCATTATAAGCCATTGTTTGCAGGATTTTCCCTTTGTCTTGTGTGCATACTATATGCTTTTGGCCACTTCGGCCTTGATTTTATTGTGACATCATGAGTGATGTCCCATGTTTTTAACCCAATTTTTGTAGCCTACATTGTTTGCTTGTATGATAACTTACTCATTGTATTCTTGTTTTCTAGTTTACATCATTGTATTATATATGCTTGTTTATCTTGTATGAACAATGTCAAGTCCTCCCTTAGGCCACATAATCCTCGTGAATTCACATGCACCCCAAATAAGGGGGGAATCATTGGGTGAGTCAATCACCCCATACGATAGTTCATAGTCATAGTTCAAGCATCAAGACAACACATTCTTTAGTCTCAATAATGGCCCGAACCTGAATTGGGTCTTAAGCACATCACAAAAATCAAGGCCTGCAGAGAGATAGACAATAGCATCCGGGTGCCCCTTGGCCATTTCTCGGCACCTTTGACTTTTGGAAAGTTACACATATTTTCTTAATTCAATATAGTTTTTATAGTTTTCACATCAACTTTTACAGGACACACAATCCTTCAACACTCGGAATGCATGCATTACACCTTATCTTCTAATTTTGCATTGGATTTGATTGGATGAAAATGGATCAGATTTGTTAACACCATCTCGTAGTGGTGTTTTCTCTTTTGGAAGTAGTCAAAGTTTGGAGAATAACACTATACCTTTCTCCCTACACTTATTCCATACTCGATGTTATTGGCGTGAGATTGGCCAAAAACTTATTCTTCTACAACATATTTAGGATCCATTCTATCTCTTTCACTCATCATGGATCAAATGCACATGTTCCTTTTTCATAGTTTCATATACTTCCTTACATAATTTTTACGCATTTTGTTCAAAATTTTGATATACACGTATTTGACTACGTGTCCTCTTCTCATTTGCATGTCTTCCCTTTTGGGAAGTGGTAGTCACATCAATCATACATCAATCACACTTCAGCTTAACATCAAACAACATCAACAGGAGGTACAATACGAAATCTACACATACACTCTCTATAGACAAAAAATCATGCACTTTGAGTCACTTATTTAGTCTCTATCATAATCATTATTTGCATGGTTCCTAAGTAAGAAGAGTATTGATTAACCCATGTCTTTGGCCATCTTTTATTTCTTTCTATTGTTACTTTCGTTCTTCCACCTTTATTGACCTAGTATGTATTTTCATAATTTAGTTTTAACTTTTATGGACTAGAGTGACCATAAAGGATGCTAGCGTCAGCACCCTCATCCCCTCCGGGTCCCCAAATCCTCTTTACACTTTACTCCCATTTTTGGGTCTTTTCTAGCCATTTAAAAATCTTATCTTTTTGTTAGTTGGCGGGGTTAGTTACGAAATTCAAGAAAAGGAATCATATAAATATAAAGTTATTGATGATCATAATAAGGGACCAAACACTAAGCACTAGCTATCACCACCTAAGGTCATCAAGGCATCTATAGCTCCATTTGCATCCATCTAGCTCCATCACAAGACACACAATGCCGGTTCATCCGTATCACACTTCATAGGAGGGGAATTTATTGTTTCCATGCACACATTATTTACATTCTACATATAGTTACTTGCTTGCTACTTATGAAGTGCATTTGGAAAAAGAGCAACTAGTGCACAATTACACACACCCACACACCTAGAAGTACATTGAGTTTGAGATGTAGTGCAACAATAAGTGATAAGTCCATCAATTTTGCAGCTAAGGACAAATCTCTCAACCCTTCATATGCATCTTTCATTTTTAGGGTTTTGATGATTTATTTGGGGTTTTTATAGGTGATTCCTTTATTGCAGGTTTACATCAACATCAACAAGCTAAGTGTGACATACACGCGACAAGAAATGAAGGATTCACATCATCCTGGAAACTCTATGAAATTTGCATATCATCTTCTTTATCATTTCTCTTGAAATTCCTCAATTTTTTTGTCGATTTACTTCAAATGCATCTTAATTTCCAAGTTGTTCTAAAAATCACCTAGACACCATGTGTCTTCCTAATATGTACCTCTGCATCAAGTAAGTGTTATTTTTGATCGTTTATTTTATGACCCTAGTCTTCACGATCCTCCATCTAATCAACTCATGTTAGAGTCAATTCAAGTTTTGCATTCTTTATTTCAAGAAAAATTTATGGCTATGGAAATCCAACAACTTACACTTGTATTCTACATGCATGCTTGTTCTTACACTTATTTCCTAACCACTTAGTTACATGTGCCTTGGTTTCTACCAAGTACATCCCCCTATAGGGCACATTTTTAGTGGTTGTTCTTTTTTTGGGATGCATTCTCCTTCAGTGATGTTGCATGCGCCCCAAAGAGGGGGGCATCATTTGGGTTAATTAGTCACCCCATATGGTGGTCTATACATACACAATATACATCACAACATAGTCTTGGTACAACATAGTTTAGGGCTAAAAATAAGACTGGGGTCCTTACCATAGAAATTCCTTTCCTAGAGTGCCTATAACTAGGGTCAATTACACAGTGATTGGGTTCATCACATCTAAAAAGTCATACGCAACATATTTTATAGGGTAGGTTTTCCTTAACACATGCATGGGTACACATAATTTGTAGTGGTGTTTTATTTCGTGGAGGAGGCTTAAAGGATGAGAGATAACACCATAGCTTCCTCTTTATACTACTTCTATTTTGGCATTGGATTTCCCAAAAAACTAGACAAAGACAAAGATCTCTTCGATTTTGGGAAGTAGTTACGAGTTTGGAGGATAAATCATACTTTCCTCCCTATACTTTTTTGGCTAGTGGCGTGAGATCACCCAAAAACTCGTGCATGTTCATATCATCTATTGGATCCTTTTAATACCCTCTTTTCCTCATCATGGATCAAGTGCACATGTTCCTTTTTCACATTTTTCAACATTTTCTTTTACATACTTCCTTACATGCTTTTATACATATACATGCATATTTGAATACTTGATCGTCTTCTCTTTTGTAGGTCCATTTATATGGGAAGAAAGCAATCAACATCACAAACAAAATGAGTACATCACACACATGATACTAACCAAACAAGTACACCACACACATCACCATCTACACACGCACTTTTCTCTAGGTTCATTTTTATCACCTTTTACACTTTTACATATTTAGTCTCCATGTTCCATATTTTTATCACTCCACGCTTTGTCTAGTCCCTCGGCATGCTTTCTACATCAATATACATGGATATCAGGTACATATATCTATCTACTTTATGTTATTGAGCATTCTTCTCACCAATATAAAGTGGGGAAAATGTAGACACAAAATCACACACTTTGAGTCATTATTTAGTCTCGATCACATACTACTATTTGCATGATTCATAAGAAAGAAGAGTACTGATTAACCCATGTCTTTGGCCATCTTTCATTGCTTTCTATTGCTACTTTTGGTCTTGCACCTTTATTGGACTAGTTTATCTTTTCATACTTTAGTTTTACCTTTTATGGACTGGAGTTCCCAACCAAGACACCAATGCCGCGCCCTCATCCCCTTTGGAAACCCTTAACTCTTTATAGTTTATTCTCACTTTTTGAGTCATTTCTAGCCATTTGGGCATCTTATCTTTTTGATAGTCAACCTTTTCATGGTTAATTACGAAATTCAAGGGAAGGATTCATATAAATATAAAGTTATGTGATCATAACAAGGAACCAAAGACTAATCACTAGTTATCACCACCTAAGGTTACATCCATCAAGGCATCTATAGCTCCATTTGCATCCATCTAGCTCCATCACAAGGCACACAAGGCTGGTTCATTTGTATCACACTTCATATGAGGGGAGTCTATTGTTTGCATGCACACATTATTTACATTCTACATATAGTTAATCTCTCATTACTCATAAAGTGTGACTGACACAAGAGAAACCTAGGGCACAATTCCACACACACACACCTAGAAATACTTTCATTCTAAGATGTAGTGTAGCGATTAGTGATAAGTCCATCAATTTGGCAAACTGAGGAAAATTCAACCCCTTCATATGTATCTTTCATTTTTAGGGGTTTTGGTGCTTTGTTTGGGGTTTTGTAAGTGATTCCTTTATTGCATGTTTACAACGACATCAACAACCTAAGTGTGACATAAAAATGACAAGAAGAGAAGGATTCACATCATCTGATGACTCTGTGAAATTGGATTCTAGACTTTTTGCATAGACCAAGGTTCCCAGTTGTAGACTAGGGCACCCTAGGCACCCCAATCCATTTTTCAGGTGCCTAAGTCTAGCCAAATCACTCAGATCTGCATTTTCTCAGGCTCTTATGTGATGGTCTCCCATCCCTATTTAGCTGATCTTCACTACGAAAATTCCTATGGCATCTTCGAATCAACTAAGGCTCTTCCAACCCTCTTTGCACATTAGGGTTTCATATTTTTATTGCTTAGTTTTCTTGAGTTATTTCCTTCATTTATTTATTCATTATTTACTACAAAATTGCATTAGATTAGGCTAATATATTTCATATTTAGCTTAATAATTTTAGTGAACCCCACTCGTGATCATTCTTTTTATCCTTCTTGGACAAATCATCTTCTTTATCATGGATCGTAAAATTCCTCAAATTTATTTTTCTGATTTACTTCAAATGCATCCTAATTGCCAAGTTCTTAAAAATCCTAGATACCATGTGTCTTCCCTGAGATATGCCTCTGAATCAAGTAAGTACTATTTTTGATCATTTATTTGATGACCCTAGTCTTCATGATCCTCCATCTTATTAAATCATGTTGGAGTCAATTCAAGGTCATTATACCTAATAAGCATATGAAGGTGCAAGTTTTAGTGAAGGAGAGATAATAGTTTGAGAGAGTTTCAAGTGAGGAGGGATGAAAAAGAGATCACAATCAATTGTTGAAGCAACAAGGACATCAGGTGATCATCCATTTTAGGTGAATATGTGGGTTATTAGTCAAGAGGCTTGTATCCTCATTGTAGGGTTGGTGCCCTACTAAACTAGGCGTTGGTCCTCCTTGTGGGGTTAGTGCCTCACTACAAAAATATCATGTGGTGTGTAATATTCACTTGAGTCCTTTGTTTTGTGTAATATATGCAAAGGTTTAGTAGGTTTTCTTCCCCTTGAGGGTTTCCCACTTTATATCTTGTGTTCATGTGTACTCTCTTGATTTATGTTTCTGTGGATGGATGCTACAAACCTAATAAGCTCATAATTGATTATGTATGTTGAATGAATTATTTGAATGATGTATACAAGATAAGGTAAATGAAGTAATTTTTTTGGATGAATGATACACCCCCTTTGAGTTACCTTTTTTCTAAAACTCTTCCATTAAAACCCCACTCCATCAAATAAACATTATTTTCATAACTACAAGAGGATGCATGCAAGACCCCAAGTCATCACATCAAAATAGGCCAAACTTCTCTATGTCCCTTGCTCTGAATCACCTAATGCATCAAATTATAAGGCCAAGGTGTCTATCCTCACCACTTCACACATCCAATCTACCACCTCTATACAAAACACCATAATTAAACAACTCCACCAAGCTCCCCGAATTTGTCCCTCTACGAGATTATTAATTTTTTTCACAACATCAAAAATAATGATAAAAGCTCTCCATTGCATCTCAATACCATCAGAACAACCATCAACCATTCGCCAACCTTTTGAAACTCTTTAAATGTTTTCTATTTGATGACTCTGAAATCCCATCCTTACAACCCAAAGACCATGACCTTCCACTCTTTGTTACCACCCAAATAGAAGATACTCTTGTTAAGAGAGTTATGATTAACAACAACTCTAACATTAACATCATATCATATCATTATTTCAATCACTTTCCATATTTCTCAACTTTAATGAGATTGTCACCCCTACTTTAGGTATGTTAATTTTACACATCAAGGTATGTGTTAAAAGCATTCATGATCTCTTCTATCTCGTAGAAGGAGATTTTTAGTATAACATGTTAGGATGACTTTGAATACACACTATGCATTATATGCTATCAACATTACACCCCTTTCTAAAATACGACCATGAAGGTAATACCTTTACTATTCCCATTGACCCAAATCCTTTCAAAGAAAGTCACATGACCTATCGGCCTAATAACGTGATCATTCCATCGGGATCATGTAATGATTCTTCTACAATATATTCCATATCCTCATCTAAGATACTAGATAATAGATCCTTGAAATATGTTATACAAAATCTCTCACTTGGGGAGTACCGCATTCTAGCCCTTAAATCACTCCTACACCAAAACATTATGGGAGGCCTGACAAACAATCTATGTATGAACAAAACATCGGAGATATTATCTCCTTTTTCCTCCCCATGTTGAAAATAACCTCATTTATGGTAGGATCAATCTTCCTTCCTCACATCGTGACAATAAATATCAAGATAAACCATTCATATTTTATTTCTCCTTCTTACACAACCAATCCTTTATACAAGTATATCTTCATCATTGTGCCTCAAAATGTTTTGATATAGGATGCTACGAATAAGGTATACATGAATTGTTCTTTGACCAATCTAATAAACCTTATGAGAAATTTAGACTAGGTTTAAGCAAACCTTCTTCGATACCTCCATGATCACCACATCTAAACCCATGATAGAAATAAATCCATGATCTCCACATGATAACTCTATTGACTTAGAAAACATCGTTTCATAGAAACCTTCTTTAGATACCTTAGGAGCACTCACCTATCAAAATAATGATCACACTAAGACCCTTCCACTTTTATTACCTGAAATGGTAGAGGAAGACTCCCTACGTTGACATTCTTCAATGCCACGATGATGAATCCATCCTATCCTACATAGGGGTGGAGGACCATTAACTTCAAAATACTTCACCACATGACTTATCCACACTCTTAATGAATCCACTATCAACATCAACGTAGGGATTTCAGAAGAATATCGTATAGTCAAAGTTGGCAAGTATTTAGATTCAAAATAATTAAAGGACTTAACTTCCTTCCTTTCTTACCAAATTCAAGCCTTCGCATGGTCATACAATGACATGTTGGGAATTGACCCTAACAGCTTTTGTCCATAACATCATCACGATCCATAACTCCAAACATGTCACGATCCATTAGTCATAAGAGAAGTGTTACAATGCCTTCTTTCTATTAACTTCATCTTACCCATTGATTATCCACAATGGGTTTCTAATATTGTACCCATAAGAATTTTTTTGGAAAGTTTCGTATCTACACAAAATTTTGACATGTCAATATCACTTGTCCTAAAGATGACTTCCCCCTTCCTAACATCAATCATATTGACAACCTCATGACAGCCATGAAATGATATCTCTCATGGATGAATTTTATGTCTATAATAGGATCCTTATCATGACTAATGAACAACATAAGATATCTTTCATTACAACTTGGAGGGACTTTTACTACCGTGTTATGTAATTTATACTCGAGAAAGAAAGGGCCACTTATCAACGTGCTATGACTTAAATATTCCATTACCTCATTCATAAAATTGTAGAAGACTACGTGGATGACCTCTTAGGAAATATAAACACCCAAGATACCATCTCTTTGTCCTTGACATCATTATTTCCTGTTTTATTCAATACTTGCTATGCCTTAACCCAACCAAATGTGTATTCAATGTTCTCACTAGGAAACTTTTAGGGTTTATCCCTTCTTTCGGGGATATTGAAGTAGACCCCAAAAAAATCAAATGCATCATTGAGATGTCCCCTCCTTCCAATATCAAACAAATTCATAGTCTCCAAGGTAGACTTAAATGAGTTCACCACTTTATTTCTTAGTTTTCAAATCGCTATCAAATTTTCATCATATCCTTTGAAAGGATGTCCATTTCAAGTGGGATCACAACTATCAAAAGGCATTTTAAGACCTCAAACAATATATTCTATCACCACCCATGCTCACACCTCCATGTGAGGGGGAGAAATTTTATCTATACATATCTTCCACCGACCATGCCTTGGGTGCTATACTAGCACATTGAGATGAAAAGGGTAGAGATAAGGCCATTTATTACGTAATTCATACTCTTCATGACTATGAAACTAATTACACCTAAGAAAGAAGTTGTGTTACATTTTTACTTTGAAACTTCCAAACTTCATCACTATATCCTTAATCACAAGACTTATGTTGTCACCAATTTCAATCCTCTCAAAGTTATGCATTCCAAACCATACCATAGTGATTGCATCACCCGATGGCTCATGCTTATGACTAAATTTGACCTAGAATTCATGTCACAAAAATATATCAAGGGAAAATGATCGACCAACTCACGAAAGCTCTCCTCCCTTATAATGAATTACCTCATGAACTATTTCCTAACAAATCCATCAACACTATCAATCAAGAATATAATCCCCTCAAAATGACACCCTTCTTTGATGGTTCTAAGTGTCGACATGGGGAAGGTTCCACTATCATTATCATACCTCCTTGGGGACTCCTATTCCTCTCTCTTTTAAATTAAATTTTGAATGCACTAATAACATGGATGAATATGAAGCCCTCATTATTTGTCTCCAAACAGTAGTCATGTTTGGTGTTCAAATCCTTGACATCTATGTGGATTCCTAGTTTATCATCAATCAAATCAAAGGAACTTACCAATGCAAGAATGGAATTTTACAAAAATACAAAAAAAATTATTGACTTCCTCCTAGAATCCTTCAATCAATACAAAATCCAAATAGTTCCCCATTCATCCAACAAATTTATAGATACTATGGCTTCTCTTGCGTCACTCATCCACTTATACAATAAATATTCTAAGTTGTTCTTTGTTGTGTATAGACTTGATCAACCATCTCATACGAAAAACTCACTTCGATTAACCTTATTAAAAAATAATCGACCTTTGGTACACTCAATTATATGACTATCTTTCTCAATATAAAATTCCCTCCGATCTATCTAAGAATTCTAAAATATATTTTCTACAATGCGCTAATCAATATCTCATCATAGGTGGTTTCCTCTATGATGTGGGTTTTATGGCCTCCCACTTTGATGCCTAAAATATCATGAATTCACTAAAGTTATCCAAGAAGTCCATGACAAAATATGTGGTGGACATTTCAGTGGTTTGGTTGTCACTAAACATTTCCTATGGATGGGATATTATTGGCCTACCATTAATCAAGATTATTTTGTGTACCTCAAGAAATGTGTCAAGTGTCAACAATACTCCAACCTTACTCATATCCACATTAAAGCTCTATAACCCACTCAAGATTTTTGGTCATTTTCACACTGGGGACTTGACCTCATTGGCCTCACCAACCCTTGTTCCTCACAACAACATCATTATATCATCACTGCTACTAGATAATTTAAAAAAAATGGGTGGATGATGGCCCCTAATCTCCACCAAATATTATAATATTGTTGACTTCATCCACCATCACATTATCTGTCGGTTTGGCATTCATCACAAAATTATCATATATAATGGAAAGTATTTCAAAAAAAAAGATTCAAAATATTTGTGACACCTACAACATCAAGCTTATCTTTTCATCTCCTTACTATCCATGATAAAATGGTCAAACATAAGATTATAACAAAACACTTAATAAAATCATCATGAAAACTTGTTGACCAAGTAGGCGAAAATTGACATCTCTAAATTCCATTTGTTCTTTAGGCCTATCAGAATAGAATCCATACCCCTATATGTGTTACTCCATTTTATTTAGTCTAAGGCTCCAAGGTGGTTCTACCCCTTGAATTTCAAATTCCATCCCTTTTGTGTGCCTCGGATATTTTATCTCCGATGAGGATTATCTTCAAGAACGCTTAGAAAAATGTGAATTGTTAGATGAATGCACATAATATCCCTTGAACATCATCATGTATATCAAGAATACATAATAAGATAGTATAATAAACATGTCAAAAAATGTGACTTAAACATTGGTGATATTTTCCTTAAAGAGAATAAAAATGTCACTACTCTAGAAAGGAGTAAATGCATAAAGTTTTCACCTAACTAGATCGGTCCATATGTGATCACTCACAAATATAGGTAAGGAGTCTATCACTTAGCTTCCCTTGATGGTAAACTTGAAAAGGAAACCTTAAATTCCTTGAACTTGTGGCCTTTTATTGTTAATATATCTACTTTCATGACATTAGTCACATCAAAGATATCACTCCATCACCAACGTACCACTTACCATTGTAGTGATTTGGAATTATGTGGTCCTCCATCAATATCCTATATTTACAACATTAAAGATGAGCATCATGGCTCTTTTCATCACATTTTCACATGGATAAGCTCCTCTTCATAGGAAGGATCCCCAAATCATTATGTCCATATTCCTCTTATCTACTAACTAAAAGCATGCTAGGGGTACACATGTGTAGTTTGTAAACACATTTTCCCCTACTCAAATGGTATTCTATGCCTATCCTCATCTTAAATAAAATTAAAAATATACATACGGATATCCACTATCAAAAATATATAGATTTATCCTTGAAGGAAAAATATTAATCATACTATCAAAATTCGAGACGATCCGTCGAAGGATAGCTATCAATAAAAATATAGAAAAATCCCACGAAGGACTACTATCTAAATTAAAACCAAAAACATTTGTAGACCACTCCCTTGAAGGATGGCTACTCAGTATAGATAAAAATTCTTCCCATATCGATTAACCTTCATATCAAAGTCAAAATGATCAAAAGCATCCTAGGAAAGCTTCCCACATCGATCAACTTTCCCATCAAAAAGAAAACTTCACGTATTGGTCCATTTGCACAATGAAAATAAATTCAAGGCATAAGCCTACAAACCATCAAAGGAGAACCTACTACTTGTACAAACTACATATAAACCCTTCCCATGTTGAAGGAAGGTATATAAGTTCATTTCCATATATATCCATGATCCTACATGTGACTAATTATTGATTAGTTATATGTTAACTATTATTCAAGGCCTAAAGTGCATTATCATACATCGTAAATTTACCATCGATAACATATATCAAATCTAGTTCAAAGAAAATATTTCACATTTATTCTTAACCATGATAAAATACATTTTGAAATATGTATCACGATCACTACATTTGAGTCACATCATATCAACATCTACACATATAACATCACATCAATATAATTGATCTATCCAATCATCTATCAACATATATAAAAATATCATCAAAAACTAATATATAACATCAAATTAAATCCATAACAACACATGAATCATAAGCATAAACATAATCATGTTTATATACCTCATCCATGAAGTGTATACAAAATGTATTAAAAGGGATCATATACAAAATCTGCCATCTATGTGGTAAAATATAAATTGGATATCTTATCTCCACCCTAGCCTCTCATTACTCCTCCATCATGTTTCGAATCTCTCGAGGTTGTGCAACACTACTAGTACTTGTCGAGGTTTCTTATGAGCTGATCTATGCCCCTCACCCTATGATCCACATAAGCGAGGTGTGTTTGGGAGATGCTCTATCATGAGTCACTCATAATAGTACATCCCCTCCTCCAACGTGTGATACTACTCTATAGTAATAAAACTTGGAGGCCTTATCTATCTTCCACCTATTGTCGAGCTCCTCCTATAGGTAATACTTCCTACACCACACTCATCCTTGATCCCCGTGCCATAATTTCCTAAGGCCTCCAAGCTTCCCCTATCTCTCAATAATTTACCTTGTAGTACCTCTCACTACTAGCGATATCTTTCCCCAAAATACTAAATTTTCACAATCTAGGCATGCCTATTCCTATTCATCTATATAAAGTATCTCTCTCTTGATGAGTGGTGTCCTACTCCATTATCAACCTATCCCTCTTTAAATCCATTATATCAAAATATACCTATAATCTCACCAACTTCTCACCACCATCACACTCCTCCTTTTCCTCCCCACCCATCTATCTCTCCCCCCACTCTATATCCATGGTCTAATCACTACTACATCCACCAATCATTGAATCCCTATAAAATGCTAGCATCATCAACATATATTACCTTTGGATCTCCCTCTTCCTCGACTACCCCGCCTTATCTACCAATGGTGTCGCATGTCCCTCTCATAATCATCTCATCGATATACAATTGACTCACCTGGTATTTGTTATGGAATCCCAAAATACCTCCGCACCCTAGGAAACTATACAAACTCAATCATCTCAATCATCCTGCTCCGAATCCACCACACTTGTTTCAATCTTAAAAACTCCACATCCATGCCGTGCCATGTAAGAAATATCATATATGGCATATAGACAACATCATGCACTAATAAACTTCTTAGATGCTCAACATAATATTTATGATCCCTCTCTACCCCATCATCACACATCTAATTAAATATCCATCTCATAAAACCCACCACATACTCGATGGGTCCCTAACTCTCTAAGGTAGGCATGGTAGCTTCAAAACAACCATGTGCTCATATGCCCAACAATGTAACAAAAACTCACATCCAATAAAAACCTCCTCCATGTCACATACATTCATAGCTCATAATACACCTAAGATAGAAAAGAACATCCCTAAGCATACACTATCTAGTGCACCATAATACTAGCTACGACACCGAAAAGTGTCCATGGAAATATGCCTCTTCCCGATTCTCGGTAGTGCGTAACATGAAATTGCTAGCATGATCATTGACATCAACTAGTTCCTTGACACATCTCGCATCATAATAAATCTTAATATGAAACCCCCTATTGTGTATATGATATCCGAGAATCATATCCATATAAAGATATCATGGTATCCAAAAAAGCCTCTTGGATAATGGAAAATATCCACTCCCCTTGAATAGGTAGTCTCAAAAACTGGTATACATCCTCCAACGTGATAGTCATCTCACCAATATATAACCATAATTTCCATGTAATCGGCTCCGATTGGTCCAAAAATGCAACCATATACTTGACATCTCTAGGAATATGATGGTAAGTACTAAACCATCCAAAATTAATGACCGTTAGATGATCCCACTTTGCATCACCACATACCCTCTAATCATCTCTAGCATCTCTAGGATCCTATCTCGAGGTATATGGTGTATCTCATTTGCAAAAAAAAAAAAAATCACCTCACTTAACATTTTTAATCAAAACTAAACTAATCACCTTTGATTACTAATTGATGACACTTTTCTCATATCGATTGATGACGATCAACTCAATCACCACCGATCGTATGATCATCCTTGATTGGGTGTTCCCACCTAAACCATTTCAAAAAATAAAAAAATAAAATGAAAAATCTAAACAAACTAAAAACTTAAATTTCTTACCCCTCTCCTCATCTCATCTGCCTCTTCTTGCCACTTCTACTTGCCTCCATATCTAAAAAACAATCAAAATCAAGAAATCAAAAATCACAAGTTAACATGTCATAAATGAGCCATTTACACACATGACTTGGATTTTATAAACCCCATGTCCATGATCGATGGTGATTTTAAATAACATTTGATCCCCTACCCTAACTATCAGGATCCATAATCACCACCGATCAAATCCATTTTTGTACACCTTATCTATTTTGGTTACCGGACCTCTTTCAAACACCCCGCAAACACCATTAAGAGGTTATATTCATTTCCTTTGATGCCCAACACCTTGTTAAAACTTTTTTTTTTACCATAAATCAAATTTAAAACTCAACATGGATGTTTTCCTTTGACCCTTTGTCCCACGACTTCACACATCCTCGCAAGAGCACTCCCATTGGATCCTTTCCATGTAGTAATCTTTCCAAAATATGTGTTTATAGGATATCCACATTAGCATCGATATATTGAACCTATATAATGTCCCCTACCAAGGGTTTATGATACTAATACCATCTTTACAAAATCCTCCGAATGGTCATTTCAAAATATAGTCAAGTCCTGAGTCAAATGATTGGCTTGAGTGGGAACAATATCTTTATCACAAAACTAGGGTATCTTTGCTCTAGTTTTTGTCTCACCTCCTATGCCTATATACAAGTCAATAAAAGGTGAAAATGAGGACACTGATTTTTCCCTAGGTGATGCAAAGAAACATTAATCACATCATCATTATTCACCATCTTAAGCCCATTATCCTTATAATCAAATTTAACATCATAAATCTTAATTCACCCATGTAGAATCTTATTTTCCCTACCCTAACCACCTAAAACCAACCTATCCTAATTTATTTTACCCATCTTAACCCCATAATATCTTTATACCTTGATTCATGTTGGTGTGTGTAACCTACCTAGTCATCATCCACATCACATGGTGAGTCATCTCGCCTTTACGAGAGTCATAGGTCTTAGGGATTCAAATGAAAAGTGTCAGATTCTGTCATAGAATTTGTCATTTTAATTTGCATCGATGCATCATAGGAGTTACATTCCTTATTTGACCTCCCACCATTCATTAAAAACCTTAATCCTCGTATGAAAAGTTGTTTTAACCATTTACCATATTTCCTTAGTTGATTTTTAACCTCTCTCGAACCAATCAATGATGATTCATGATCAATGACGATTCTTGTGAATGCCATTTATTATATTTAGCCACCTTATTCCTCTATTTCTTGGTTAGTTAGAAATTGGATTTGGAAAAAATTTCTACACCTCCGTACGACATACCTACGCTTGGAAATATCAACACTTTCGCTTGCCACCCTTGGGAAATCTTGTCAAACAATCTACTAGCCTTTTGGAGCTCTGTCATCCTCACAAGAGTTTGAAAAGGTGAGTATGTTTTCATTATCCTTTTCAGTCATATTTTACATCATTGGTAGTATCTTGACTTTCTTCTACACTATCCTCCATAGCCGCTTCACATTTTGTCCTTCATTCAACCATTTGATCAATTTTGGAATATTTACAATTTTAATAGGGATCATCGTCGATCCCCATCACTATTAATTGGTGTCTTAATCACATTTTCCCTTCTTTATCACTTCAAATATATTGCAATATATATTGTTTAAACCTCACATGTTTTTAGAATGCCCCTAGTCCATCTTAACATTGTCAAAATTCACTTTACATCAATTACAACATGTTTTTATCAGATTTAGGGATATTAAATTAGAGGAAAAAAACTCTTAAATTTCACCTCGATACTCCTCCTCATAAATTTCAAAGCATTTGGTGCATGGGAAATGAGTAAATATATTCCTATTATATATGAATCTTTTAGCTTTTGGGGAAATAATATATGATACATCCATCTACTATATGTGATGTAGGTTTAGGTCTCTTTATTTTGACCCCCATCATTATTGGATCAAAAACCATGTAAGATAATGGCATTCCTTTTTTACCATTATATGGACTTGAATACTCATTTAGAGATTGGAAAAATTTGGTGAAGTATAATTTTAGTATGTCGATTGTAGCTTATGCTCAAATGCGTAAAAACTCATAAAAAGAATGAGAAGGGGCATAAAGTGATGCAATTTATGATTGCACATATATAGATGGGTGTACATATGTATATAATAATATTTTGGGTTCATAAATAATTCTTAAGGATTCAAATCAAATAAAGTACATTGTCAATTTATGGAGTGTGGGAATGAGAAAGAGGAGGTTAAGAAATTTTATCTTTATATAATGGTTGAGGCAATTAGGGATATTAAATTAGGGTGAAAATTTCTTATTCATTATAGCTATAAGTGTCCCAATCCTACTTTAGAACTCAAATTTGGAAATTTACACTTTGGAAACCCTTGATTTGACTATGTACTCTTGTTATGACAAACAAAACTTATCCATTCATATTGAGCAATTTACAAGTTACATTGTTTAGATTTTTATTCTTGCACATTGACATGTCATCAATAATTGAAAATTCAATACACAAAATCCATATAGAAATATTAGTTTAATAGTTCCTAATCTCACTCAAATGTCCTTTCTCATATCCAAGAATGTATAGTGGGTCGGACCATACCTTATGGTCCTAACATCTTTATAATATCTTAGATTGACATGTATTCTAACCACACTTCCAGCTTCAAATATCTCGTTAGGTCTTGTACTTCCTATGGGTTTGTTTTCTTAGATAAATCATCTATAAAACCCTATATAAGAAAGTAAACACCACCTCATTTTCTAAATTGGAATTCCTAAGGAAAGGCACTAGAACACTCACTCCATATAATTGCAAAAGCATCCAAATATCCTTGAATCTTGAAACTAAGCATCCATAGTCATTAGGGAAGTGATTTCACCCTTTTTATTTTTAGAATGTTTTTTTAACATAACTAAAAAGGATGAATAATTTTACATGTGATTATACTGATTTAATTAAATTAACTTTCAAGATTAAT
Organism: Taxus wallichiana var. yunnanensis; assembly: GCA_018340775.1. Classification (NCBI taxonomy): domain Eukaryota; kingdom Viridiplantae; phylum Streptophyta; class Pinopsida; order Cupressales; family Taxaceae; genus Taxus; species Taxus wallichiana. The sequence continues at coordinate 351,777,891 of CM031235.1, forward strand.
TATAAAAATCAAAATAATACTTTTCAAAGTGACTAGAAATTTAAGATATGCCAAAAATAAGGGAGAGATTGCACTTAGCTGATTTATATGTGGATATGGAAGAGTCTCGGGTGGTTTGAGTATAGTAACAGTAGATCTAGAACTAGAAATACTTCGTCTTTGAAACTATGACCTGAATGCAAGCCTAGTCAAAACTATACAATTCAATCAATAATGTTTGTATGGTCCTAACCCTTATGTACGGTCTTGTAATTTCTTGAAGTGTGTGTTTAAACATTCATGAGTGCTTCGCATGCCTAGAAATGTGTGTCACTATCTATCTGGTGGTATTCTTCACTCACCTTTAGAATGACTCTATAAACCATGCTCAAACCTTTAAACCCTTGTAGTGCAAGGAGGGGTTATTTCAAAACAAGGTTAGTTGGGTTTGGGAAATCCCGTGCAATACCAATGTATGCACTACTCTTAAGAGGCCTTTGTAATGCAATAAAATATTAGTTGTGAAATGTGAGAAAACAAATAAAATTGCTTATCTAATCTAATCTTTTTAGAAAATACCTCAGATAGAGCAATAGATGGAAAGGAGAGAGAGGAAAAATACATGCAATTACCTAAAATATTCCAAGATACTCCTTTTATGCTTTGGATTTTCTCTTGGATTATTTATGATTCTTGGATTGCTTTAGATTTTGGAGACACTTGGGAAACACCTCCTTGAATGATTTTGATGAGTGTTTGATGATTGATGAAGGATTATATGATGATATATTGTAGATTGATATTGGATTGATTGAGTGATAAAAATGGAAAAGGTTTGCTAACTTTCTTACTAGATAGCTCTCATGGAAGAGGAGAGCTCAAATTATAGTTTGAGGGTGGAGGATTGGATGGTTGGGATTTTTCCATGTAAGAAGTAGCTCAATTGTTGAAATTCTGCAAGAATGGAGAATTATTTAGAATTAGAGAATTCTAGATTTTAGGAGAACTCTCCATTGAATTAAAAATTCAATGGAATAGTGCACATTTATTTGAATATTTGAAAATGAGAGGGAAAATGGAGAAGTTTCTAGAAATATAACCCTCTAGATTTAGAGGTGTGAGGATGTGATTAGATTAGGTTAAAAACAAATATAATTAGGGATGTGATTTAATGGAAAGGCTAGGTGTAGGGATGTGTAGGGTAGGTGGTAGGTGAGATGTAGGAATATTAAATTCCTATAAAATGATAATGAAGGATTAAAATAGGATAATAGGATATTATTAATGAATTAAAGGATTAATGATGAAAATGGGATATTGGATGAATTAAAATGATGAATGATGAAATGATAAATAATGATAAAGGGTAAATAAGATAAAATGGATTAAATAATAATAATTAATCTTGTGATTAATTATTATATGGGTGATGTTGGGATATTTGCGGGACAATTTAATCATGATTAAGTATGTCAAAATTTTAGATGTCCATAGCCTCAAACCAAATGGTGTTCCCCTAACATGTTATATCTATTGTAGTGCAATCAAAATTTGACAACCATGATTTGAAAATTCCTTTCTTGAGTTTCACACTTGGTCAAATGCTTGGGAAGGGTCACTTCATTTACTTTTATGATGAAAATGGATACTCCTAAACCTTTAAGTAGACGTCATACCAATGGAGGTGCTTCCTAATGATTTTTGTTATTTCATTTTTAGGGATATTTGAATGCCTTTAGTGCTAGCTTTTGCAAGAGGAGTTCATAAATTTCCATGTACTTAAATGAGGTATGTTTTAATTGCTTATATATTATTCTAAAATTTATTATGAAATTAAAGGAAGACTAAATGGGTATGTTTTTCATATGAAGGTGATGGAATTGAAAGAATTAATGCACAACATTTTGGTCTAAAACCATACAATATGGTCGATATGTAATTTTACAACTTGAATCAAACCAACATTTTTAAGCATGAGGGAGAAACGTACATTTTGAATTTATGGGCATAAGTATTGATGTTTATAAATGTATTTTTGAAATTAAGTTTCAGAAACTAATGATAGAGATATGTGTAAACATAAGCAAGTACATGAAGTGTTAACATGGTGTGCTAATCAAAAGTGAAGAGAGTGCATTTTTTAAGAAAGTGTGTAATGTCAAGGTCGAAGTGTTAAAGGATAGATTTTAAAATTAAGTGTCTACATTCCCCGATTTAAATATGGAATTTAACATTATATGATTAAACATAAATATACTTGAGTGTGTAGACATACTTTTTATTTGTTTATAGTAACATTGTTTTGCAATATCTCATTATGTTGGTGTTGGCATGATACAAGATGAAACTTGTAACATAGAGTTTAAACAATTCCCAAGATATAAAATTAAGATGTAACTCAAATTAAATGATATTAATGTAAATAAATGTGCAACAATAAATTCCAAAAGATATGAAAACATGGAAGGAATGCACTTGTTTATTTTGCGGAAGGAATGTGCTCTTGTTCTTGTGCTTTGGCTGGAGATTATGGATTTGTTGAGATTTGATGGAGAATCGGGTGATCAGTCCCCAAATTTTTGAGGATATGCCAATGCATTAGGTGTACCACACCTAACACAAAATTTTGAAGAAAAGAACCAAAAGTGAGGATCAAAACACCCCACCAAGGAAGAAGACTATGTATCAAATTTATTTAGCAACTATGATATCTCCCCTTTAAGTGCAAGAGGATAATGAGGACTACTAATTAAGAAATTAGCCACTTTTTTACCTTCCATAACCTCATGGACAATACCTCTACAAATAAATATAAGTAAAAATTTGTAAAGTAGGACACAATATAAAAGAGAATAAATTTCCCATATTCTTCTCATGTGTCATACAATTGATAAAAAACTAAGTATAAATGATGCATGCTAAGATTTGACAATGGAGAAAGGAGACCCATGTCTCCAGATGTGCCCAGAAATGAATACGAGTAAATAAGTATCATGAGAGAGAGAGAGAGAGAGAGAGAGAGAGAGAGAGAGAGAGAGAGAGAGAGAGAGAGAGAGAGAGAGAGAGAGAGAGAGAGAGAGAGAGAGAGAGAGAGAGAGAGAGAGAGAGAGAGAGAGAGAGAGAGAGAGAGAGAGAGAGAGAGAGAGAGAGAGAGAGAGAGAGAGAGAGAGAGAGAGAGAGAGAGAGAGAGAGAGAGAGAGAGAAATATTTCATGCCCCCTGAATTTGTGCCAAAGTGAGTTAATATGAAAACCCTATGCCAATGGTGAAAATATAGAAATGCTAAAAATTCTAGAGAAAATGTCCTCGGGAAAAAATATATAGTAGGTTTAGAACTGTCCATATGGCACTGACTAGTTTCTACATTTCGATCTGATGTATATTTTGTTATATTTCTATGTCTCGATTCCAATTCTAATTCATTTATGTCTACCTTTCCATATGGATGTTCCTATAAAATGTCTATGTTTTTTTGGAATGTAAAATAAACCCTATATGTTTACTCCTCTTTTGAAGCACATGTGATGAATACTTTGAGTGTTTAGATCAAAATAAAAGATATATACCCATGTTTGAGATTATGAGATCCTATATATAACCTATGAACTGTTGATGTGATGAGCACCAAGATGAAAATGTATTTTCAAGGGATGCACATGGTAGAAATCATGACGTAAAAAAGAGGTATAAAAATAAGAATCAAGATAACTATAATAGTTTCAATTAAAAAAATTAATATAAACAATAAAAAAGCCATGTGTTAGTAGAAATAAGTGCATATAATGTAGAAACAAGTATAAACATATCAAATAATGTCACACAAAATGTGAAGTTCTGTAAAAATGGGATGCCCACAGGTGTTGTTGTAATATAATCAAGACCCATAGGCCAAAAATGTGAGATGCACGACCACACACATGGCATAATTCTCGAAACATTGGATACCCATGGTGTTGTAAGATAATTAAGGCCCTTAAGAGACAATCAAAGTAACAAAAAATCATACGCACACACAAATAAAAATAATATATGAAAAGGAAGTGTATCTAAATGAGATGAAAAATACATACCATGTGATATAAAAGTTCCAATGAAGAAATAAATGTAACTATTGCACAAGACACACGTGTTAGTCCTGTTACACCAAAATATAACAAATACATAATATATATGTAACCAAGTGTAATGATGAAAGAAAGAAATTATAATGGAAATATAACACCTAGATATAGTATACAAAAGTAGATGCCTCATATGTTATAATTATAGGTAAGGGTCAAGATAACACATGTCATCGTGTATCACTTTGTGTATGTCCTGCATCATGCTCAATATACCATGTGAACAAATGCATGTAAAGAAGAAATTTTATCTATCAAACCAAAGGAATAAAAACATCTATAATGTAAAGTGTAAACAATATATGCCATAGAATCATGTCCTAATTTTGTATTTTTGAAAATATGTGAATGTTTCTATATTTTGAAAATATTTTAGTGTTTTTGTATTTTAGGCCTCCTCGAGGGCAAAGAAAAAAACTATTCTCCAAAAATAAGGAAGGGTAATCTAATAATTACCCCAAGGAGGGGAATATATTTTTATTAATTTTTATGAATAAAGAGTATATAAATAGATATGGGAAATAAGGTTGCCCCTGTGTGTGTGTGTGTGTGTGTGTGTGTGTGTGTGTGTGTGTGTGTGTGTGTGTGTGTGTGTGTGTGTGTGTGTGTGTGTGTGCGTGTGTGTGCGCGTGTAAAGTGAGGTTCGAGCATGTAACCACTCCATCAATAGTCAAATTAAAACTATACAAAAGTGTGTCATCAGAAATGAGGGGGTAGTAGGATGCCACCAAGTATTGGAGAAGGATTCATATAGTGGAAATTTGATAGGCATATTTAGGATTTATCCTATAGTTTCCCATGCCTATAGAGATATATAGATCATTAGGTAAATACTCTTATTTTGTTTTAATCCATAATAGATATTTTCATACTAGTAATAGGAGTAGGATCATTTGTATTTTTGTTGCAATCAATATTGATAGGTGGATTATAATCTATCATATCGTAGAGTGGAGTAGTTGATATATCCGTATAATAATCAATTAACATATCAATTTTTTCTTCATAGTTGTCATCACGATCCAAAATACCAAACCAATTATCATATTTTTTTGAATGGATACGTGTTGGTAATATGGTGTCAACCTTGATATTTTCCTTTGTATTCTCTATGTTTTTGAGGCCATGTATAATTAGTATTTATTTCATTGTTGTTTTCCTAGTAGGATGATGTGCTTCATGTAGTGATAATAAATATACCAAAGGTGGTATTATGCTCAAGTCCTCTTAGTGATGAGATGACTCCTACTATATGTCTAGAGGTGTATCAATCAATATCAGAGTATGCTCATTAGAGATAGGCGTTATTGTAGACACCTAAATTTGGTTACATTCCCCTTAGCCCCTGATCAGATAACCAACTTAAACATGGGCACCTAACCATGGCCCCTTTCACCCCACATTAATATTAATTTAATTATTTTAATTAAATTAATCCTCATCCTCACAACTTTCATTATTTTATTACCTTAATTGACCTAATTTCCACCTCACCTAGACACCTCATCCAGCCACCTCACCCTAGACCTATTCTTGGCATGTTTCCATAACTAAAAATAACTAAGTCTTACTTGCCCTTATGAGCTAAAATTTGGGCTAACCCTAAAATCAATGCCCAAGATTTATCTAACCACATTCCCACTCATAAGAAGGAAAATTCCATTCTGATCCATGCAAAAACAAACCAACTTGGCCCAAGAAATTAGAAACATCTACCCATTTTTAGTAAACCTAGGAATCCCACCTTAACGACGTCGGACCTAAACCGAGACTAAACCAACCATGGTCGGTTACCATTTATTCACCTAAGCAACCTTGTTTTTGGGTTGGCACATTCTAAGAGCAAGAAGACGAGAAGAGAGATACATGCAAGTAGAGACAGAGTCTTTTGACACCTACCCAACATCCATAGCCAGCACCAGGACAAATCTAGAATCATTGGCACTCACGGTAACATTCTGCGAAGCGTCACTAGTGCACCAAGCTCCATTCCATCAACCGATCATCACCACCACCTAACCATTGGACCTACAACATTGGTAAGTGTTTTATCATTAATCATTTCCATTCCTATTCTATTCATAGAGTTGTTATCATTTCTATTATCATTCTTCTATTAACATTCCCATTCCTCCATAGCCTTCTTTTTGAAAAACCCAAAAATCTCACCCACCCATTTATCAGATCACCTATCCTAGCCCTTCCACCTCTCTGAGTGTTCTCAGCATTCCCACAGACCTCGCCATCCCCTTATTTAGCCTCATCTAACCTCACCTAGACTCTATAATAAAGTTTTCAGTGAACTACTATCACCTACTCTACCGATGTTGGTTACCCATAACCATCATCGGTCTCCCTTAAACCATCATTAGTTATACCCAACCGACATCGGTCTCTATGTTTCACCCTATGCCAATAACATAACCAAAAAAAACCTTTTACCAAATAACCTAAACAACCGAACTCGACTTCGACTAGTTCTAATACCTTAACACCTACCAACCTTTAGATATGACTATAGCCTAGCTTGTTATATTAGATTTTCTTATTGTACTTGAATGAGATACCTAAATCATATCAACTACAGTAGGAATTTACTTATTTCTCACATTAATTTGTTTTAAACAATGGATTGACAACCATCTAGGAAGTATCACACTTCCTAAAACTAGCATACGCTAGGCAGTCCACTTATCATATATCATTTAACTTCTCTTTTGTGGTCTTATTTTCTATTACAGGTAGTTCCTCCTAGCCAAAAGAAATCTCTCACAATCGGCATTGGGTCAAGAAGTCAGAACATGTGCAACAACCATCAACTAAACAACAATAATAGGTATTCCTCCTATCCCATAACCTTATCTATTTCATCATTCAAAAAAGTAAAGAAAATGGTGAAACATTTTGGCACACTTGGTGGGACCCATCATGGGTTATATTGCATTTTCTTCATTTCTAGGAAAAATTGTGTGTTTTTTTCCCTTTAAAAGGCTTATACATTAATCTTTTTCTCTGGTAATCTTCCCTTCTTTCTAATTTCTCTAAAAGAAACATTTCTATTGGTGCATTTAAAAAGGAATCATTCCTCTTTCTTGCTTTCTACATTTAGTGAAAGAGCATACCCTCTCCTATTCATATTTTCTTCATTAACGTAACCTTTTCAATTTGGGCTTAAAATCGGTTGCATTACATTCTAATTTGTTGCATTTAGATCACATTAAAATGAGGGCAACCTATATGCTGGAAGTCATGCCCAACTGATGGTTGACACAAAGAATCGTAGAAAGCACATTCTCTCTCTCTCTCTCTCTCTCTCTCTCTCTGTGTCTTACCAAACTTGCACAAAATTGAAATATACACATCTTTCTTAAACAACATCTTACCTGGGAACACATGTCCATGATCACATGATCAGATTGGCAGGTAATCCCCATCTCGTTACCTCTGTCGAGTCATTATCTCGAGGACAGCCCACCCCCACCATAACATCACCTGAAACCTCACCTTCTAGATTTCCTTCTTCATAGGACACCTTCCTAACCAAAAATTTGTTCTAAATACACACAGTCAGTTCTAAATAGCGTAAGATGAACACACATAAAGAAAAATCACTCTTAGGATCATATTTTTCTTAGCATTCTTCTTGCTTTGCATTTTGAGGTGTGAGGACACGATTCCACATTTTTGTTTTTTCCTTGCACACTCCCCCATCATAGTTGGAGTATTCTCGACTTTATCTGAGTGTGTTAGGGCCCCATCTTCTCATTCTCAGATTCTTGAGTTTGATTCTTCACTTGATTTAAATCACAACCTAGTTTTCTTCATTTCTATCTCAATTTCATAAGAATCGTTCCATCGATCCAGTGACCGTCTTTGGTTTTCATCTGCCATCATTGGTTAAACCTAACCGGTGTCGGCTCCTAATTTCTAGGTACTTTGGCCTGGGACAATCTTCATTCATCATTCTATTCTAGTTTTTGGCCCTTTGGGCACTAACATATTTTCCTGATACTCTATTCTGCTCTATTGATATTACCATCATATAGAAAACATTTCCTTGTACTATCTATCAACCCTATTTCATTTTCTAAAACTAGGGATTTTCCATAGATGCTATCGACATCGGTTTCTGCGATTTACCGTTAGTTCTCTAGAAATCATCACCAGTCAAATGACCATTTTCGATGTCTTTATTTGGTTTTCCAGATCCAAATCTTGACCAAATTCACCCTCCCAACCTCATTCTTTTCTGTCCTACTACTTTCTGTGTCATCTACAAAATATAGTCTTACCAGTGAATGCTTGTTCACATGGTGTTGACTGCAACTGACTAGACTAATGCCCTCATATTCCATGCTAGTCATCAACCACTCCCACCTAGTCCCTCACCACCTTCCATCCTGTCACCCATGGATCCTACTCATCCTATCACCATCGCTACAGGTGACGAGGAGTTCACATGACTCCTCGATCAAAACCCCACAGCCCTACAATTCTACCTTTCCCATTCATCCACTCGGGATTCATCAAGACAATTAATATACAACATGCCCATCTATCTATCCTACCCTTTTCCTACTTCTACATCAAGCCCTTCTAGCTTGACATTACCCTCACCTGCTCAGTCCCTAGTGGTTTCATAGTTAGGCCCCACACCCGCTATGACCACTGCTTCTACGACATCTATTGCACTTGTAGTATCGACTGTTCCTTCATCGACCACCCAGAGCATAACCCCATCTGCACCCATTATCTCACATATTCCAATTGTGACACAACCACCCCCAGTGTCGGTGACCCCTACCCCATTCCAAAACATTGTCCTCTCTATTCCGTAGACTTTTCCCCTATTGCTACTAGAGTCACTATGACTATCCCACCTCCATATACATATTATCAACAACCCCCATCTTGTCTCATCATTCATTCCGGGTATATACCCCCTATATCAGTCCCTCATTCCCAACCTTCCTATTTGGCATCACCACCATATGTTCAACACCATATGCCATCCACATCATATGTTCAACACTAGCCCTCTTACATTATGGGAGGCCCCCTTCCATCGTAACCTACCAATGACCTCATCAAGTTAATGATGGAAAAGATGCAGACACTAGAAGCATCGGTTTCGCTCACACAATTCCCTCACCTATGATGAAATTTTTAATGAGCCTATTCACCTATCCATTCCTATTCGACCATACCCCATACATTGGGAAATGCCAAAATTCAACCACTTCAATAGAAAAGAGGACCCACAACAACATTTGCAATCCTTTAAACATGGGTGTTACTTGATTTCCCACGATGACACTTTACTTCTAAGGACTTTCCCAATGTCCCTAACAAGACCTGCATTAGACTGGTACAGTGGGCTACCAAGACATTCCATCTACTCATTCAATCAACTAGCCCAAGCCTTCTTAGACCACTTCTCGATTAATATTGTCAAGAAGGTTACCATGACTGATCTTTATTCCACTTGACAGTACGACGATGAGTCCATCGCTAAATTTTTCACTCGTTGGCATAGCATTTTAATCAATCATCTCACATTCTAGCTACCTCAGATTGAGCTTATAGAGCTATTTACTTGGGCTTGTGCTAGACACATCTCACTAACCTTTAGGTGCAAACCTTTCACACTTTTGATGAGGCATTCACCATGGCATGGAAATTGGAAATTTGTGCTATTGAAGAAAAGAAAATTCAACTTCGTAACAAGAACATCACGTTTAAATAAAATGATGCTTCTTCATCTTCGAAACCCCAAAATAACTATTCAAAACCAAAGGATCTTCCAATGTCATAATTCTCAAGGTTGGCCCCCTCATCAATCAAACCCAGCCAAACCTCCTTCTAATCTCTCTCTCATTCAAGCTTTCCAGTTCAGACGAGAACAATGAAAGTACACTTCCATAGGAGAATCTTATTCTTCTATTTTGAAAAGCTTGTTAAGGCTGGTGCCATTACCCTTCCACCTATAAAACCACATACTAGTTTTGACCCTGAGTGCCCCATGCCCGCATGGTATAAGGAACATGAATTTTATAACTATCATCGTGTCAAAGGTCATAGTGATAATAACTACATCACCTTCAAGAATATCATCCAAGAAATGTTATACAATGGAGATCTAGTCTTGGATATCCCAAATGCACCCACTAACCAAAACCTACACATCTTCAAGAAGTCATTCCTAATCATGCCCCATCTTCCAACCAAGTTGGTGACACTTAAAACAATGATAGCAATGTCTGCGAGGTCCATGCTATTTTTGATGACATACCAGTTGCTTCCCAATTGCCTCATGTTCCTTCCATAGATGAAATCTTATCCCAGCTCCACTACTTGCACAAGAACCAATTTCATCTACTCCTCCACCCATAAGGAGCCCCTTCATTTTCTCCATCACTTGTGGAAGATCCTATAATTATCATGCCACCTTTGACCCCTCAAATTTCTGAGTAGTTGTCAGTGGCACCTCTCCTACTCATAGGAGATGCATGTCCACCACCTACACCATCACAAGGAGATTCCACCTTGTCTCAGCCCATCCTCTCCTCTACCCATAGAGGATCCTATAGAAATACCATTTCCTTTGGATGACCATTCACCATTGGACCTTCAAGATCCCGCTAATCTACTTTCAGCTCTCTTACCCATAGATTCCGAGGCTAGCCATTTCCATGTATCTCAAACACATTTTATGGGGATTTCCACTTGATCCACGTTGGCCCCACCTACAACAGTACCATTTTCACACTTGGTTGATCACTGGACTATGTCAATAGAGCCTTACTATGGGGATGCCTTCTACTTCTTGTTTCGACACAAATGTAACTATCACTCATTGACACCTCCACTATCTATCCAAAAGTGTTTCGAGTGACCAAACCAAACACAACTATGACTATTACAACACCTTCCACATCATCACCCATGGCCCAACTCACGCCTCTTCCCACAACCCAACATACATCTACACCCAAACACCTACCCTTACCTATATCATCTCCCTTACCTAAACCTATCCCTACCTTGGGGGTCATACCGACAGCTAGCCTTACTCACCCACCCATCAAACTAGATTTAACCACATCTTCCAAAACTAATGCTAAACTTACCTCACCCCTAAAAAGAGGATCCAATCTCCTAGGCCTCATACACCAACCTCACCTACCACACCATTATCACCTTCACCCCTTCCATCCATCCTAGGACCTCACCCCTCGACCCTGGCCAAGCAACCCCCATCCACCGGTAAACCAAGAACCCAACAACCCATTTCCTCATCACAGGTCTCTAATATACCCAAGTGACCCACATAACCTCCGCACTCACCCATAACCTTCTTACCACCCATACCACCACTACCATCCATAACTGCTTCACTACCCATGACATTTTCTTCTCTTTCACTCACGCCTCTTGCCCAACCTACACCACCTACCTCCACAACACCTCGGTTACCCCCATGGGTAACCTATCCTCTTCCACCATTAGATTTTCCCTCCACATCTCATACACCATGTCATCGTTTCCCAAAAAGACACAACCTAAAGCTAAAAATCCGCTACCCTCCAATAAGATAGTTAAACCAACCAAACCTTCCATCGCTAGCTCTTCTACCATGCCCATACCCAAGCAGATGTGACCAACACCTAAGACCACACCACACACCAAACTAGTAGACCAACCTACTCCCCCTCCTGTAAAGCCTCTTCCCCACAATCAGCCACACCTACCCAAACCCACATTCACCTCCCATTTTGATCCATTGGTAGGATCCTATGCCAAAATCTTAACCAATCTCCTCAAAACTTCTGTCATCACATTACCACCTCTTAGACCTTACGACCCACTCAAACCCAAACCAAAAGGGTTTGATGAAACCAAAATTTATGCCTACCATCGTGTGCCAGGACACGATGTAGAGAATTGTAAGGCTTTAAAAACCACTCTTGTCCAATTGTGTCCTCCCAAAGAAAATTTTGATGATGATGATCTTCTTGATGAGGACCCCATTTCACCTTCACCAATTTCCATAGATCTTCTCCCATTACCTACTCAATGACCAAAATCTCCACCCCACAACTCTTTGATCCACCCCCAGATTTGAAGATCAACATGGTTCATATAAGAGAGTTGGCCAAACCACCACCAAAATTCCAATGCGCCCTACTCATTTCATAAGGATCGTATCCCCCACTAGGGTTTTGTCCCTCATGCTGCTATACCTTCCATGACACACCCTCTTCATCCACCTCCCTCAGATTAACATGATCAACATTGCCACCCATGCTCAGAAAGATAAGGGAAAGGAAAAAGCAACTGGCCCATCAACCAACCATGTACCCAACATACCAGCCACACCCATACCCAAAGTCACCATTCGAGGTCCTGCATATCCTATTTCCGATGGGGTCACACATCACACAATGCTAAAACAACTACACCAATCCCCCTAAAAATGTCTTTATATGACCTCGTCCAAACCTCAGAGTCACATCGTTAAGCCCTCATGGAGGTCCTTCAATCTATTGAAGTCTTACCAAATGACCCCACACCCGTAGCCTCCATCATTACCCCTCACCACGTAGCCTCTCTCACTAGGTCTTCACCTTCCTCTACACCTCCACCTACTCACCAAGTGGCCACCCTCATCTTTTTAGATGAAGAGATCACTCCCTTCCAATTTGATGACCTCAACCCCACTCTTTTCATCTCCGTCTTTATCGATAATATACACATACGACGTGTTATGATTAGATGGGGTGCTAACATTAACATCATCTCCTCCCATGCATATGACCAAATGTAGATACCTGCCAATTGCATGCATGGTAACCCTGTTATGTTGCGCTCCTTCAATGATGCTATGACCTCTACCCTAGGTACCATTTTTCTCCATGTCCACGTGGGTCCCCGCACTGTCCCAAACTTTTCTATGTCCTAGAAGGGGAGTTCCAGTATAACTTGTGCTCGGCCGACCTTAGATCCATGCCATGGGTTGTGTCCCTTCGACTTTACATCGATGCCTCAAATTTGAACACGAGGGACATAATTACACCATCCTTGCCAACCCATCACCTTTCAAGACCTGTAACATGCTATATCAGCCCAATGATGTGCTTATACTGGTCAAGGCATCTGCCACTATCACTACTTCACCTTCACCTACAAGCTCATCCACCAAAAATGCCACTACCTCTGCTGCATCTAACCTCACTATCCCCACTTTGCATTGTAGCCTCTACCACCGACGCACACTTGTTTCCCCATCATCTAGTAAGCCATCTATCCCCGCTACCCACATACCAACTACTAATCCCTTAGAAGGTGTTTTTCAATGCCTCACTCTGGGGAATATTACCTATACAATATCGACACCTTCCTCACCCCACAAGAGTATGGGAATCTGCATCAACACCCTAGCTACGACATCCACATCGGTGATTTTTCCTTATGGCCCTCCCCACCTTTGCACTAATCTAACGTATGGGGGACTTGATATTTCCACCTATAAACCCAAACCTCCATCCCAAGCCCAACCATTTTCATCTGACTTACACTCCCTCACTAATTGCCGCTTCACTCACACTTTCCTCCACCGGTGCGCATGGAAAGGATTTGGCTTCATTTTACGAACAAGGCCACCATATTGTCATTTCTTGTACCTCTCGTAAACACAATGACCATAGTGGCATTGGTTTTGACGCTCCACCCTCCAAGAAGGTTCGTGTCGACCTTATCCAGGATGAGAAATCTTCCCCATCTCATTCATCCACATTACCATCTTCACCCATGAAATCCATAGATCCCGAATCTATTCCTCCTAACTTTTTTTTAAACACCATTTCCTTGGGACCTTGACCTATCAATGCAATGGTGAGGCTCCCTCTTCTCTCCCATTCCTGTATCCTAACATGATCGATGATGATATGCCTTCTATTAACGTTGTTCAATGTTAGGATGATGAATCCATCCTCACTTACCTTGGTGTGGAAGATTCTTATATTCATCGATTGTTACCTTCTAAGATGCAAACCATGTTGAATGAATCGACCATCAAATCAACATTAACACTCAAGATGACCCACACATTCTAAAGATCAGCCAATCCTTAGACACTACTGAATAGAAGCCTTCACCTCTTTCCTTCGGGACCATAGCAACGCATTTTCCTGGTCTTATGCCGATATGCCCGTATTGACCCAAAAATTGTGGTTCACAATATCATAACCATTCCTGATGCCAAACCCATCAAACAAAAGTCATGGAAAATGAACCTCACATTTCTCTTATGGTCAAAGAAGAGCTTCAACACCTTTCTCTCGGTTTCCTTTATCTTACCCATTGACTATCCCCAATGGATCTCTAACATCATTCTTTATCACAAAGGTGATAGGGGGACTCTACATCTACACAGAATTCCATGACCTCAACCTAGCCTATCCTAAAGATGACTTTCCCTACCAAGGCATTGACCAACTAGTTGATCTCACCACTGGCCATGAAATGCTATTGTTCATGGATGGTTTCTTGAGTTACAATCAAATATTACTAGCTCTAGAGGATCAACACAAGACTACCTTCATCACCCCTTGGGGGACCTTCTACTATCGAGTCATGCCTTTTGGCCTTAAAAATGTCGGTGCTACATACCAACGCGCCATGAATTACATCTTCCATGACATCATGCATCACATATTGGAAGATTATGTAGATGATCTGCTTGCCAAATCCAAACATCAAACCGAACACTTTCCCATCCTTAAAGTCATCTTTGACCGCCTCATCAAGTATTGTGTTCATCTTCAACCAAAGAAGTGCATCTTTGTGGTACTTTCTAGAAAACTCTTGGTTTCATCATTTCTTTGCATGGCATAGAAGTCATCCTGCTAAAGTCAAGGCTATTTTGGAAATGCCTCCGCCCACTAATCTCTATCAACTTCGAAGCCTATAAGGTAAGATGTAATCCATTCATCATTTTATCTCACAGCTTTTCAACCGTTGTCAACCATTTCATCATCTTCTAAAGAAATATGTTTCATTCAAATGGGATGATGAATGCCATAAAGCATTTGAGGCCTTAAAACAATACCTTCTTCAACCACCAGTACTCATTCCTCCTAAAGATGACCAACCATTTTACCTATATATTTTTACATATAACCATTCTTTAGGTGTCATGCTTGCTCATCGCGACGACCAACACCGAGAGCAAGTGGTTTATTACATAAGTCATACCCTTCTAGAATACAAAACTAGATATACCCACGCCAAAAACTCTTCCTAACCTTAGTTTTTGTCACCACCAAACTTCACCATTACTTACTCAACCAAAAAACCTTCTTCATTACTAATACTGACCCATTACACTATATGTATGCCAAACCCTATCAACATCAATGTGTTACATGCTCGCTTATGCTTCCACGGCTGACCTTGACCTTGAATTAATTCATCAAAAGTCCATTAAGGGCCAGGATATTTCTGACCAACTGGCCGACACACCTATTTCCGGGATCAACCATCTAACTTTGACTTCCCAGATGAGTCTATAGCTACCCTTTCCTGGATGAACCCGCTTACCAAATGACACTCTTCTTTGATGGCTCCAAGTGTCAGCATGGGGGTGGGGCTGGTGTTATCCTCATTCCTCTTGAAGGTGAACCTATGCCTTTGTCTTTCAAACTTGATTTTGATTGTACAAACAATATTGTGGAATACGAAGCACTCGTATTGGGTCTCTAGGCCGCTTATGCCTTAGATGTTAAGACAATCAATATCTTTGGTGATTCTCAGTTGGTCATAAACCAAGTCAATGGTATATACTAGTGTCATAATGAGATCCTTCAAAAGTATAAGCATCACGTAGATATTTTTTGACCACCTTTGACTATTATACACTTCAAACCACCCCATATTCTACCAATAAATTTGTAGATACCATGGCCTACTTGGCTTCTCAGATACCTACTTCGCCCATTGACTCTAAAATATTTGTCACCATACAAAGGCTACAATCACCCTCTTATTTACCTCATGGGGTCTACTCCATTGAACCATTGCCCCTAACCCACGTGACCTTTGGTATAAGCAATATGCAGACTATCTTTCCCTTTCCATTTTACCCACTGATCTCACTTGTAATGGACAACGTGACTTTCTTAAAAGTGTCTCATGTTATGTCATTATGGGTGGGCTTCTTTACAAGTGCAACTTGACATAATTCTCTTACGATGCCTTACGAGTTCTAAAATTCCCTACACCATTAAGGAAGTCCATGATGGAATTTGTGGAGGTCACTTTAGTGGTTTAGCCGTCACAAAATGCATCCTTCACCTAGGCTATTATTGGCAAAACCTAAACTATAACTGTTGTGATTATGTCAAATGTTGCGTGAAATGCCAACAACATGTTAATCTCCATCACACACCTAGTCATGCCTTACAGTCGCACGAGACCTTTGGCCTTTCTCTCAATGGGGTTTGGATCTTGTCGGTGAGATCAACCCCCATTCTTCACAATAGCCACCAATGGATCATAACCACTACCAAATATTACACTAAATGGGTAGAAGCCATTCCCCTCATTTCTAAAAAAGCCAAGAAGATATGTGAATTCATCAACCATCACATCATTTTTCATTTTGGTGTTCCTCACCGCCTTATCACTGATAACAAAAAATAATTCAAAAATAAAACCCTACGTAAACTATGTGACACTTTTGGCATCCAACTCAGTTTCTCATCACCTTATTACCCACAAACCAATGGTCAAGCTGAATCAACCAATAAAACCTTGAAAAAAATTCTTATGAAGGTAGTCAACGATACTGGGAAAGATTGGCATACACACATCCCTTTCACCTTGTGGGATTATCATACTAGTATTCGCACTTCGAAGACTACCACACCCT
This sequence comes from Taxus wallichiana var. yunnanensis, assembly GCA_018340775.1. Taxonomy (NCBI): domain Eukaryota; kingdom Viridiplantae; phylum Streptophyta; class Pinopsida; order Cupressales; family Taxaceae; genus Taxus; species Taxus wallichiana. The sequence continues at coordinate 351,794,921 of CM031235.1, forward strand.
TTTCTCTAGTCTACGGTACTGATGTTGTCTTACCTCTCAAAGTCTATATTCCATCTCTCCGCATCTCACTACAAGGACATGCTCAATGATGATGACTTTTGCAAAGATCGTTTAGCACAATTGAGTTATTAGATGAATGCCATCTCAATGCTCTTGACCATATCCACATTTACTAAAAGTGTATCAAACATGCATATGACAAACATGTCATGAATGAACCTTCCAGAGTTAGTGACCTCATCTTGAAATAAAATCAACATGTAAATAAAGAATATAAAAGTAAAAATGGAAAATTTGCTCCCTAATTGGCTTGGACCCTATATCGCTTACCCATGCCTATGGATCAGTGCTTATCATTTGTCTTCACTAGAAGGAAACCAAACTTGAGCCCCTAATGCCTTACATCTTTGACCATTTTATTGTTGATATCAAGTCCTATATCACTTCCTATCAGTTTATCACTTGTCCCTTTAGTGCTATTCACCTTCCATATTACCCATTTTTGAGGATCCGTGACTCAACAAGAATCATGTGATTCCCATCACGTTTTAGCCCTATCTTCAATATGAGTACCATGACTCTACTCATAGCATGATTCTCATGGATACTTTTCATCTTCTTCAAGATGGAATCCCATGGTCATTCATCACTCAAAACCACCTCTTTCATAGTTAATTTTTGTGTGCTACGGTCTTGTCTTCTAAACAAGAACCTAATCTTCCTCTATAGTCTTGTCCATGACTTAGACGTCCAAAAACAAAAAGGGATACAACTCCTTGAGTCAAACTTCTAGCAAAAGATGACTCCCCAAAAGGGACATCTCTTCACTCTAATTCCACCACTATAAATAGACTTCTCCCTTGAAGGATAGCTATACAAGGTCATTACAAAATGTAATAAATATCTAGAAGCTTCCCACATCGATCAACTTCACGAAGACCTCAAGGAGATAATATACTCATCCCATATAGACTTCCCACATCGATCAGTCTATTATTTAAAAAAAATGAAGCAAAGGATGAAATTTTTGTCATGGACTTGCCTATTCTTGATCCTGGGTCTCTTGTTCCGAAAGACACATTGTTGTACACTAAGTTACGCTCAATCACCCATTCTCACCTCCTTTCCTTTTTGTCTAAATTTCCCTTTACTCAAGGGACTTGCCGCAAAACATGACATTTCATGATAATGTGACTTTCTTCACCTTTAGAATAGTCCATTATGCAACGCCTTTAGGGTCTTACATTCATAAGCCCTTCTTAGGTTTGGTTGACCCATTAGGGTTCTTATCAATTAAGCGGCTCTTTTACCACCTCTTACCATTCACCTTCCTCATTTCTTATTGCTTATCCTATACATGACCAACTCATCGATACCTCTATTTAAAACCACTCGACCATGCCTGTGACCTAAACTCAACCCTACCTATGACCTACATTCAACAATTCCTAACACTTGCCAACCCATTCTGCTACTTCATCATAATATTCCCTAGCTTATGGGAGAACTACATCGGCCTAAGGTCCCTTTTCACCGGGACTATGTAGGCAACACTCCAGGGCATGGGGCCCTTAGAGGTTAGCTCGGCCACTCTCTACCTCTGACCATTCCCCCTTTTCCATTCCTATTCACATTCTACCCTAGTTAGTTTCCTTTCTATATCAATAAATAGAAATTAAACCAAACAAACACCAATTAACAAACATCACTATCAACCATTTTTCCACATATCATCATAATGTTCACTAATTTCCACAATTCACAAATATTCAGAAATTTCAAACATAACATGCATATCCATCATCATTTGTTTCCTTTGTTACCAATAACATGGAACTTAAAATCTAAACCAACCTTTCGACTCAATCCATGCCTATGACCTAACTCCAACCATGCCTAGGACCTGACTCGATCCATGCCTAAACCAACTCGACTCAATCCATGCCCATGACCTGACTCCAACCATGCCTAGGACTACCCTCCAATTATTTCCTATGACTAAATAGACTTAAAACATCCATTACAAACATCAATATCAACCATTTTTCCACATCATCATAATAATGTTCACTATTTCCACAATTCACATTCATGCCAAATATAACATCATATCCATCATCGTTTATTTCCTTTGTTACATAACATGGAACTTAAAATCTAAACCACATCATCATGCCTATGACATCCATCCATACCTATGACTCAATCTATCATGCCTAACTTACCTAGATCCCATCACATGTACAACATCATTATTGAAAGTACATATACACATCATGCCATAAACATCATCGTCATATATATATATATATATATATATATATATATATAACTCATCAACATCTCTACATGTTTGCACTCAAATATCTCCAATATACAATGTCTCTAATACAAATGTCTCAAGATCATCATCGCGTGTAGGCTGGTATCATATATAAAAAATCATCGACACGTAGGCTGGTCCATATCACAGATAATCCCTATACTATCCAAAATGGTGATATCCCTTGTCTACCCCTCGGATCTCTGAGTTGGTCTCTCCCGAATCCTCTGCCACTCTGTGTGGTTCCCCATACCCGCCTCACCACCTACTTATGGGCCTCGATCTAGTAGTCGATGGCCCCTCACCTAGATCTAGCCTCCATACACTAGTGGCCTCACCTTGCTCCTGCCTCTGGGTTCTTTGGCCCCTGTGCTCTCCACACTGTGAGTGCGGGATCGGGTCCTCTCACTCAAGGCCTGCTATGCTCGGTACTCTGCATATGAAGGGACATCTATCCTTGCTACTACCAAATGATCTTGATAATACCTCACCTCACCCAAGGTGTCCCTAAATCTCGCCATGGGAACTGTTTGAGGAGGTGCCATGGGTCTCACCGCAACCTATGTACTATGCCCTATCAATAAGGGTCTTTGACCTGTACTTGTACTTATACCATGGGACCCTATCCCTAAGCCTATCCTGCTTGCATGTGCTTTGTACTGGTGCTACGTAGCAATATGGCCTGTAAGGCCACAATTTGTGCCTGTGCAGTGGCCAATTGACCTCGACAACCCTATCACATGTGCTATAGGGTGGCCACCTACTCCCCATCTCTAGCCCCACCCTATGTAGGTACCTTCCCCTATAATGTTGTGACCTGGGCCTAAAGGGCCATCACCTGTGCTTGTAACGTGGCCACCTCTTCCTATGACCCCATCAGTTATCCCTATAAACCTATAACCTGGACCTGTAAGGTAGCCACATGTCCCTGTAACATGTCCTATAGACTATGAGGGTGGCCACGTCTGGTTGTCCTAGTCTGGGTGGTGTTTCGCATGAGTAAGCTACCCACCACGGTGCTATATCTATCGTGCACTGACATCATCAATGTGTCGGTCCACTGGTGCCTCCTCCTACCTTGTCAGCATGGTAGGTCATGGAGGGGACATCGGCCTCTCCACGTCATCCCTCCAGATTGTGGGAAGGGAGGTGGTATATCCGATAACCCAAACTATCATCCGACCCTATCTATAGGTATTAGTTCATGCTCTCCTACGCACACCCTCTATCCATCGATCAAAATAGCTAAAACTCATCTAACTCTACGGCCATCCACCCATATGAAGGAAAACCCACATAGGGCCTCCAAATAATGTCCACGCTAGAAAACCCCTCTAGTAAATGCCTGTAATAGTTACATCATGTGTAGCCATGGTAGCTCTGTGTGCTCCAATGAATCGACACCCCTCACCTATAATCCACTCAAAACCAAGCTGATGTCAAATGCATCAAGGCGAGGCATACCTATTGGCCTCACACATACAATGTGCTCATATGCCCAACAATGGAGAAGAAAGGTGCAGCATAGGCTGAACCGCCGTAATCTCTTGTATGCCCACAAATCCCTATACAACTGCACCAAGTATGTTGGTGCCCAAGAAAATTGGGTCCTCTCCTCCATCATGTCATGAAGTACCCCATTAACACCTATGGGAATCTCCCACCCTCTACATCTGGTAGTGTAAAACAACACACTGCCTCCATAATCAAAACTACTAGCCTCATCTCCTCTGGATGGGTTGCATACATCTCACCATAGCTCAGACTGGCATGCTATGGAACCTCATCTCTACCATACCCTCACCAAAAATTGTCAGGATCAACTCCTCGGAGGCCTCTAAGGAGATATAATACACCTGTTTTCCGACTATCGGTAGGTGTAAGATCTAATAGACATCCTCTAGGGTGACTTTCAGCTCACCTGTTGGTAAATGGAATATGTTGGTCGTTGTATCCCATCTATCGATATGTGCGATCATAAGGCTAGGCTCTCATACTATATGCCTATAACATGTCATGCCTATCAATCCAATGTCATCACGTACCTCCACTCCTCAATGATGATGATTTATTTTACCAACAACAATAAAGGAGTTACATGGTCCCTCATATGTAGCAGTTCTCGGTCTACATCCACCACATTACAAACATTATTCAACTTGTCTTTAACCAACATTTTCTCCACCCCCACCTCACCCCTACAAACCTAAGCCCTAAACCCCAAAACCCCACCTAACCCCTCTAAACCTAACCCCAAACCCCTAGCTAATCCTCCAAACCTAACCCCAAACCCTAAACACCCTGAACCTAAAACCCTTCACCCTTACCACTACAAACCGAAACCCTCCAACCATAACCCTAAACACCCTAAACCTAAAACCCTTCAACCTAAACCCCCAACCCTAACAAACCCACACCCTAAATTCTCTAACTAGCACTAATCCCTCTGACCGACACCGATTCATGCTAAACCAACATCGGTTCTTAAATCCTGACCGATGTCGGTATATACAGACCGACGTCGGCCATACCTCGATCAAGTCGGTCATCATCATTACTGAAACCAAACTCGAAACCCCCATTTTCTCCCCATTTCTCCTAGACACCTACCCAAACTTCCCCAAATCCCTCCCCAACCCTATTCAACCTACTTATGCCTTTTCCCCCCCCTCTCACCATTTTAACCACCAAATTTAAAATTTTCTACCCTACCCACACCCCCTGACCCATATTCCCTTCTACATTTAACCACAATACATAGAAAATTTTATCTCTTACCTCATCTCAGCATCACCTCCATGGTGGCACATCCATCTAGGTCTTGGTGGTCCACTTGACCCCTCTCCCCGCCTCTACCATGTAGCCCCTCTACCTCAACCTATCCACCAATCCAATCACTTAGCCTTATCTCATGGGCCCATCCACCACGACACCTCTCCCCCACCTGGATCTTTCCACCTCACCTCGATATGGTCCTATGTACTTCTCTCACGAAAAATCACAACTTGTTCAATGCTCTATCATTTTCCCAAAGTCAAAAGCATACAAATGAATCTGTATTATATGGCTTTTTCCTTTTTATATACCCACATCGACATGACTAGTGTCGGTTATACCTAGACCGACATCAGTCTTGTGCCTAGCAAACCATGGTCGGTTGTACCTAAACCGACATCGGTCATGTGCCCTAACAAACCATGATCGGTTTCCCTAAACCATCATCGGTTAAGTATGACCGGCATCGGTTATCTGTCATACTCCTGTCAATACCCTTTCCCCATTTCCGACCAACATTTACCCTTCCCCACCACCGTTTGACCTTACCCACCCTTATCATAACCTACCTCCAAGCCTACATTACCTATCCATATCCTTAATTGCATTTAGGGACTTGTTATTTTACTTGTACCTCATCCCCTACCCATGCCATGACCTAGCTACCGGACCCATAACATTTTTAGTGACATGTGAACTCATGTGCTCACTATACCTTGTGACATTGTTACCCATGTTGTTTGACTCTATGACCTTACCTTGCCTATTGTCATGTTGTTTATCTTGACCCAACCTTTGGTGTACCAGAACATACCTAAACATTCCTGCACCTAACCTATGTTGTGTTTCCACACCATATCCTATGCCTTGGATACCATAATCACTTCAACCTTGTTTGGATAAACCTATCGACCTTGGATGATGTAGAGTTTACACGCTCTTCAACTTTGTAGCCATGTCACAGCTTTATAACATGTGTTTGCATTTGACTTGCCACTAACTTTGACCCTAGCCCATTTACCCATTTTTCCTATTTTGACCTCTACCCTTTCCCACATTCGCCCACATCTACGCTCCTTTTCACCACATCCACCTTTTATCAAACCACTCACCACTTCCATCTTCCACCTCACCAGTTCCTAGTTTGAGGGGGATCACATTCACCCACACATGGGGCACCCACTTCTTATTTTTGTCAACATCGCTTACCAATACAAGCTACGTGACAAAAAGGGAAAATGTAGACACCTAAATTTGGTTACATTCCCCTTAGCCCCTGATCAGATAACCAACTTAAACATGGGCACCTAACCATGGCCCCTTTCACCCCTCATTAATATTAATTTAATTATTTTAATTAAATTAATCCTCATCCTCAAAACTTTTATTATTTTATTACCTTAATTGACCTAATTTCCACCTCACCTAGACACCTCATCCAACCACCTCACCCTAGACCTATTCTTGGCATGTTTCCATAACTAACAATAACTAAGTCTTACTTGCCCTTATGAGCTAAGATTTGGTCTAACCCTAAAATCAATGCCTAAGATTTCTCTAACCACATTCCCGCTCATAAGAAGGGAAGCTTCTGTTTTGATCCACGTGAAACAAACCAACTTGGCCCAAGAAATTAGAAAGATCTACCCATTTTAGTAAACCTAGGGATCCCACCTTAACCGACATCATCAACCTAAACCGATGTGGTCAAGATCGAACCATGGTCGGTTACCATTTATTCACCTAAGCAACCTTATTTTTGGTGGGCACATTCTGAGAGTAAGAAGATGAGAAGAGATTGCATTCAAGTAGAACCAGAGTCTTTTGACACACCCATACATCCATAGCCAACACTAAGATAGATCTAAAAGCATTGGCACTCATGGTAACATTCTGGGAAAGCGTCACTATTACACCAAGCTCCATTCCATCAACCGATCATCACCACCACCCAACCATTGGACCTGCAACATTGGTAAGTGTTTTATCATTAATCATTTCCATTCCTATTTTGTTCATAGAGTTGTTATCATTTCTGTTATCATTCTTCTATTAACATTCCCATTCCTCCATAGCCTTCTTTCTAACAAACCCAAAAATCTCACCCACCCATTTATCAAATCACCTATCCTGGCCCTTCCACCTCTCTGAGTGTTCTCAGCATTCCCACAGACCTCGCCATCCCCTTCTTTAGCCTCATCCAACCTCACTCGACTCTACAATAATTTTTTTAGTGAACTATTGTCACCCTACTTTACCGATGCCGGTTACCCATAACCATCATCGGTCTCCCTTAAACCATCATCGGTTATACCCAACCGACATTAGTCTCTGTGTTTTACACCCTGTACTAATAATGAACCAAACAACCTTTTACCAAATAACCTAAACAACCCAAAATTTAACCTCCCACCGAGTTCTAGTACCCTGACACCTACCAACCCTTCAAATCTGACTATAGCCTAACCTGTTATATTAGATTTTCTTATTGTACTTGAATGAGATACCTAAATCATATCAAATACAGTAGGAATTTACTTATTTCTCACATTAATTTGTTTTAAACAATGGATTGACAGCCATCTAGGAAGTATCACACTTCCCAGAACTAGCATATGTTAGGTAGTCCATTGTCATATATCATTTAACTTCTCTTTTGTGGTCTTATTTTCTATTACAGGTAGTTCCTCCTAGCCAAAAGGAAGCTCTCACAAATGGCATTGGGTCACGAAGTCATAATGCACGCAATAACCATCAACCGACCAACAATAACATGTATTCCTCCTAGCCCATAACCTTATCTATTTCGTCATTCAAAAAAGTAAAGAAAGTAGTGAAATAGTTATATCTTTTGGATTCCATTGAAACTTTAGGACTCAAGATAATTACATATGAGAATGTTATATATCAAATGATATAAGTCCCTTATAAACAAGTTGTTGGATGCGTTATTGTATAGCATATAAATCATTATCATGATGTCCACTATTTTCATGATAGTTATAAAATGGTTGACCCTTGACTTTTCTAATCGATAGGGGGATACTAATGGGTAGGTAAAAATTGATTAACCTTTTTTGAGTAACTCATATAGGATATCATGTTGTTTAAAATTCTTGGAAAAAAAAAGTGATTTTGATTGTGGTTGCCTTAGTATTTGATATTAATCATGTGGAATAAACACATTATTTCCTCTATGTGAGAGTTTAAGCTCAATTGTTTGAGTATGTGTAAGAGACATAAAAGTTGTATTACATTGTGCATATTTTCCTTATAAGTATCATGATGCATGGAAAGAGAACTAATATGTGAATTGGAAGTATCCTTGATATGTTGTATCTCATCCTAAAGAGATGTGATATGAGTATTCATAGCTTGAAACTTATCTAGAAAATCATGGTGTAAATCTTGAATACACTCTAAGATAGTTTTCACTAAAATTTGCAACCTTGATAAATCAAGGATTCAAAATTTCAATGAAACAATGAGGGACCTTAAAGGTGTGGGTTCAATCAAGGTCTATCCTCATATGAAAGGAGAGGATCTTCTCACCCTAGTTCACTAGAAATACAATAACTAGACCCTATCCTAACACTATCTAATTCCTAAACTAAGAATCCAAGGAGACGGGGTGAGAGAGGGATAATACTGAAAATAAAATGAGAGGTGATGCACCAAATTGGAAAATGGATCAATTTTAGATCTAAAAGACAGATGTGAACCCTCACATGAAGATTGAAGAAATGCACACAAATTTGAAGGAAATAAACTAGAGAATAATGAAGGCATGCAAGATGAAACATATGCTCACTTTAAGCAAAAAGTATTCAAAGAAAGGAATGCACACTTGCATTAATATAAAAACTTAACCATTTACAAGCACAAAGCTAAGGCATAAAATCTCTATATGTGAGTTATAAAGGTTGTAAGAAATAAATTTTTAGGTCAAAGTTAGAGATCTAAATTTATCATAAAAGAAACAATATTTTGTGCCAAAGCACTTACATTTATATAATTTGAAAGAGATGGGAGAATATTTTACTCACATCTAGTTATTTATGAAATCAACCACCCACCAACACCAAGGATCAATCATCATAGATGTTTTAGGCTAGGTATGAGAACCTAACATTACTCTAATTGCACACCATCATATTTATAGTGTAGGAAGATGGTTCCAATAAAAATTAAATTCTATTTGGTGGAGTGGTTGATCATCTAGTTTAAAATAGGTGTGGTTTTTCATGCCTTACATAATTTAGATGTTTTTTCTTTGATTCGTGGGATTTCTCTTTTGTTTAGTAGTTTTTCATGATCCATGGCCTTTGTTTTCTTTTGATGACTTGCAATGTCAATGTATTCCACATTTAACTTTCCTTCCCCACATGTCGTGGTGTTTGATTTCTTCATCTTGTGGATTTTAGAATGCACTATTTTCCCTTTGTTCTTTGATAACACACACAAAACATAATTCTTGTTCCATGGATTATAAGCTTAGTCACATTCAAACTTGCTTGATTTTTCTACATAGTGTCTCATGGTAACTTTCCTTGCATCATGAGTTTTCCTTAGAGGACTACATGATTTTTTCATGGAGTTAAGAAACACCACAAAATAATATATTTTCCAAGTCTACATAATACTATGTTTTAATTTTTTGAAGCACTAAGCCTTTCTCCCATGCCACAAAAGAATAACCCTCGACTTCTTTATTCTATAGGTATTCAACTGGAGCTTCCTAAGTCTGAAACTTGGATGAGTTGTTAAAAATAGCATGGGGTGTTATTTAAAAAAATATTTTGGTGACTTTTAAGGGACATCTTCGCTACTACTTGTAAATATTAGTATACTTAAAGCATCCATCGTGGGATAGATTCAAATATGAACCTAAAAACTGATCTCAAAATTTTACAACTATCTATGAAACTCTATTTTGAAGCTAATCTTTTGGAGCTTTGGATGAATCACTTTAAAACTACCCCAAAATCTTCTAATTTTCTGCCATGGAGGGAGGAAATTGAAATGGCCTATGTACAACTACAATGGACTTCCAAAACCTATATACAAAAGAAGAAGATCATACATGCTCCAAGTGAAACATGCAGAGTGTGCACAAGCACTTATTTATATGATCACCACAAAGATTGAGGAAAAGGAACTCAATCAGTGATCAACACACAATAGAAGGAGAGAACCTCTAACACAACAAGGAAAGGAAACAAAACAATAGCTACGTATAAGATGCAATAAACCAACTTAAAGTGAAGGTTTGAGATAGATCCCATTGACTGGGATTTTAAGTACCTCCCCATTAAGTTTGGACAACTCAAAAGATTTGGATTATTTGCATGAAACGATGAAGAATAGACCACTCCAAAGTGCATGAAACTTAGAATGATGCCCTATTTTATCTCTCGTTTACATCTCATTTCAGGACCAAATATCTTATTTTGAAAGCATGTGCTTTGGCTTGCTTTTCTAACCACTACTTGGTCGGCCTTTTGTGTTATTTAATATAATCTTGGTAGAATAACTTAATTCCACAAGGTATACCAATTCCACCATTCTAAATTTTTTTATATTCACCCTCAAACTCTAAATTCTAAGCTAAATCCAATGAGTTTAATTCTAGAGATAATGGAATACTTGACTTCTTTACCATATATAAGGATAAAAGGAGAATTACCAAATTTTGTCTAGTTGGTTTGGGCACTAGGATCAAGATCTATGGTGTGTTGATTAATGTTGGGGTTAAAACCCTTTAGATATTCATAATTTCATGAGAAGACATCATTAAATTTTTGAGATAATGATACAAAATCTTTATTTTAAAATTTATCACATACCTTTCAAACAATACTCCTTGTCTTGTGAAATGGTGAACGATTAGTAGTCCTCTTATTTTGCTATTAGATTTGTTATTTGTCCTTTGGACTCATCATCGTGGCTAAAGATGCATTCAAGAGTGACTAACCCTTTATGAAAATTTTAAATCCTTAGTTGAATGAATAATCACCATAACCAACATTCAAATTAGATTTCAGTTGTAAGAACTCATCTTCATTTTGGATGAATTGAATAATTTATTCCTCATTATCAAATATTTGTTAGCATATTTCATTATCTGGTATTGATGGCCTTATAATCATTCTAACATGCTTCTCATTTCCTTATACGATGTCCTTATTTAGTGAAAAATATGATCCAATGGATGCCATCTAAACTGCTATTTTTTTAACTTCCTTGGCACCATTACAAGTTGATAGCATCAAAAATTTAAGAGGTCCCAAACTGTTATGTTTGTGGAGCCTGTTTTCATGTTAGAGTTTGGTACACCTTCCATGTGTTACACTCGGATATTTTTACGGTGGTCCCACTCACCGGTGAGTGGGTCAAGGGGGTTCGGGGGTGAAGCCTCAAAGCAAATTTTCATGGGTGGTTTATTAACCCATGGGTAATGGGTAATTGTTATGGGTTGTTTTTGGGCCCATGGTTTTTTCGGTACCCATTGTTTTGTAAAACTACCTCTTCAGCTACCTATTGATGTACTTATAAATAGATGGACATACAATAGGATTTACATGAGTGTTTTTGTGAAGGTGAATAGTGTGTGTGAATTCAAGTGTGAATTCGGGAGGGTTTGTTGAGCGTAGCTCCAAACAAGATCTGATTATTGTAATTGTGAAGACTTTGTTGGCTTGTAATAAAATCTGAGCAAGTGTTCTTGGTGGATGTAGCCCACATTGGGTGAACCATGTTAAATATTGTCTTCATGTTTTGCATATTTCATTTTTGTAATTTCTATTCATACTTCTTATTATTGCGATTATGAGGAATTATTCCACATTAGATATTATTAATTCCTAACAATTGGTATCGAGACTAGTTTGGTTTGCTTGAAGTGTTGAATCACGTAGGAAAGTTTTTATCTTGAGTGGGAGCTATGGCGAGATGATGGAAGATCTAGGGTTGATAAATTCAATGGGTAGAATTTTAGTCTTTGGAAGATGCAGATGGAAGATTACCTTTATCAAAAGGATCTTTATACTCCATTGTCTGAGAAGGTGAACAAACCCTCGAGTATGACAGATGCGGAATGGGATTTGTTGGATCGGAAGGCACTTGGAATGATCCGGTTGTGTCTTGCATCTTTGGTATTATTTAATGTTTCAAAGGAAAAGACTACAAAATATCTAATGGATGCATTAGGGAAGTTGTATGAAAAACCCTCTGCCTCTAACAAGATATTTTTAATGAAAAAGTTGTTTAATATGAAGATGTCTAGAATAGTTCAGTAGCAGATCATTTAAATGATTTCAATATAGTTGTGAATATGCTAGCTTTGGTTATAATAGAATTTGATGAAGAAGTTAGGGCTTTATTAATTCTATGCTCTTTACCTGAAAGTTGGAATAGCTTGGTAATGGCGGTAAGCAACTCGGTTCTAGCTAACTCAAAGTTGAAGTTTGAGGATGTTGTAGGGGTGATTCTAAGTGAGGAAATGTGAAGAAAAAGCTCTGGGAATCTTCTACTTCAGGGAATGCTTTGATAGTGGAAACTAGAGGGAGATAGAAGAATAGAGGAAACCATGGAAAATCGAAAGATCGGGCAAGGTCAAAATCCAAGAGCAAGATTGTATGTTGGAATTGTGGAAAGTCTGGGCATGCAAAGAAGGACTATTGGGAGCTTCGGGATAAGAAGAAACAACAGGAAGAAAACAAGGAGGCAAATGTGGCATCGGGTAATGTATGCCAGGATGCTTTGATTCTTTCTTTGCATAATATTATTGAATCTTGGGTTTTAGATTCAGGGGCTTCTTTTCATGCTACTCCACATAGGCATTATTTTGTTGATTATGTTCAAGGGGATTTTGGGCATGTTTTTCTTGGTGATGATGAGCCTTGCAGTATAGTTGGAAAAGGTTACATTTAGGTTAAGATGCAGAATGGGAATACATGGCTATTGAAGGATGTCAGACATGTGCCTACATTAAGGAGAAATTTGATATCGGTGGGGGGTTGGGAAGTGATGGTTGTACTGTGATATTTACAGCTGACTCTTGGAAGGTTACCAAGGGTGCTCTTGTGGTGGTAAGAGGTAAGAAGGTTGGAACCTTGTATTTAACCATTGATAGTACTAATGATTGTAATCTTGTGGCTTCAGATGTAGATACAACATTATGGCACTATAGGCTCGGTCATATGAGCCATAAGGGCATGGACATCATAAAGAAGAATTTGCCTGGATATATAGAAACAGTTTGGATTTCTGTGAGAACTACATATATGGGAAACATAAGTGAGTAAGGTTTCTCAAGGTTGGACCTACGAAGAAAGAGAGTAAGTTAGAGCTGGTACATTCTGATGTGTGGGGGCGGCTCAGGTATCATCTCTTGGGGTTCAAGTTATTATGTTACTTTTATTGATGATGCAACAAGGAAAGTTTGGGTTTATTGTATTAGAAACAAATATGATGTATTTGATACTTTTGTTAAATGGAAAGCCTTGGTAGAGAATGAAACAGGTCTTAAGTTAAAATGTCTCAGGTCAGATAATGGAGGGGAGTATTGCAACAATGAATTTGATGATTATTGTTCTAAGAATGGAATCCACAAGAAAAATATGGTTCCAGGAACCCCATAACAGAATGGGGTGTCAAAAAGGATGAACAAAACAATAATGGAACATGCTAGGAGCATGAGGATACATGCAGGACTGCCTCTTTATTTTTGGGTAGAAGCGGTGAGCACAACTGTGTACTTGATAAACAGAGGACCCTCAAGTGCCTTGGATGGAGGCATACCTGAGGAGGCTTGGTACGGTAAGAAATTTGATTACTCATTTCTTAGAGTCTTTGGATGTGAGGTGTTTGTTCATATTGACAAGGATGATAGGACCAAGCTAGAGGCTAAATCAGAAAAATGCACTTTTATTGGTTATGGTGGTGATGACTTTGGATTTAAATGTTGGAGTATTAAGGACAAGAAAATCATTCGGTCTAGGGATGTGGTCTTTAATGAGAAAGTCATGTATAAGCAATAGTTGTAGGAAAATAGGGAAGAATCCAAGAAAGAATATGTAGTGGTAGAGGATCTTCGGATGGGAAAGTGACCCATGAATCAGTTCAGGAACCTACTCAATAGGAACCCCAAACTCCTACAGTGAGGAGGTCTTCTAGGGTAAGAAAAGAACTTGAACATTTTTCTCCTTCTCTTTATTATTTATTACTCACTGATAGTGGAGAGCCAGAGAGATTTGATGAAGCAATGCAGGTAGATGCCAGTAAGAAGTGGGAGCAAGCCATGGATGAGGAGCATAAGTCTCTCATGGAGAACCAGACTTGGGATTTGGTGAAGCTACTAGAAGGCAAAAGAGCATTGCAGAACAAGTGGGTGTACAGAGTTAAAGATGAAGAAGGAGGAAAGAAAAGATATAAGGCCCAGTTGGTGGTCAAGGGGTTTGCACAAAAACAAGGTATAGATTTTGATGAGATTTTTTCTCCTGTAGTAAAAATGACTTCTATTAGAACTGTTCTTGGAATAGTGGCTAGAGAGACTTGCACTTAGAACAGTTAGATGTAAAGACTGCATTTCTCCATGGTGATTTGGAGGAGGAGCTATATATGCAGCAGCCAAAAGGATATGAAGTCAAAGGTAAAGAGGAGATGGTGTGCAAACTAAAGAAGAGCTTGTATGGCCTGAAACAAGCTCCACGTCAATGGTATAAGAAGTTTGATAGCTTCATGATGGAGCAAGGTTATATTAGATGTCATTCTAACCATTGCGTGTATACAAAGAAATTTGAGGATGGAAGTTATATTATCCTGTGTTTGTATGTTGATGACATGTTGGTTGTAGGTAAAAACATGCAGGAAATAAAAGTACTCAAGAAATAGCTAAGTGAATCCTTTGATATGAAGGATTTGGGGGCAGCCAGACAAATCCTTGGTATGAGGATAACTCGGGATAGGAAGGAATGGAAGCTAAATTTATCTCAGGAAGAGTACATTAAGAAGGTATTGGATAGGTTTAACATGCAGGATGCTAAACCGGTTGGGACTCCTTTGGCAGGCCATTTTAAGTTATCAAAGGAGTAGTGTCCCAAGACAAAGCAGGAAAGAAACCAGATGTCCAAGGTACCTTACTCATCAGCGGTTGGTAGTTTGATGTATGCTATGGTGTGCACTAGGCCTGATATTTCCCATGCAGTGGGAGCTGTGAGTAGATTTATGAGTGATCCAGGTAAAGAGCATTGGCAAGCAGTAAAGTGGATCCTTCGGTATTTGAGAGGGACCATGGGGACAGTTTTGTGCTACAATGGATCAGACACCACTTTACGTGGTTATGTAGATTCAGACATGGCTGGAGATGTTGACAGAGAGGAGCACGATAGGTTATATTTACACTATAGGTGGGACAACAGTGAGCTAGATTTCATGACTACAGAAGCTGGTGGCTTTATCAACCACGGAGGTTGAGTATGTTGCTGCCACAAAGGCAAGCAAAGAGATGATTTGGTTACAACAATTTCTTGAGGAGTTGGGGCATAAGCAGAAGGAATGTAAGCTACATAGTGATAGTCAGAGTGCTATACACCTAGCTAAGAACTCTGCTTTCCACTCCAGGATGAAGCATATACAGTTGAGATATCACTTCATCACGACAACTTTGGAAGAAGATAAGTTGAAGTTGGAGAAGATTCATACCAATCAGAATCCTGTAGACATGATGACCAAGGTGGTCATGAGAGATAAAACTAAAGCTATGTTCAGCTTTGGTTGGCCTTCACGGATGATAGTGAAGGGTTGAGAAGCTTGCTCAGTGGAAATTAGTCTCCAAGTGGGAGATTGTTATGTTTGTGGAGCATGTTTTCATGTTAGAGTTTGGTACACCTTCCATGTGTTACACTCGGATATTTTTACGGTGGTCCCACTCACCGGTGAGCGGGTCAAGGGGGTTCGGGGGAAGCCCTTGAAGCAAATTTTCATGGGTGGTTTATTAACCCATGGGTAATGGGTAACCGTTATGGGCTATTTTTGGGCCCATGGTTTTTTCGGTACCCATTGTTTTGTAAAACCGCCTCTTTGGCTACCTATTGATGTACTTATAAATAGATGGACATACAATAGGATTTATATGAGTGTTTTTGTGAAGGTGAATAGTGTGTGTGAATTCAAGTGTGAATTCGAGAGGGTTTGTTGAGCATAGCTCCAAACAAGATCTGGTTATTGTAATTGTGAAGACTGTTGGCTTGTAATAAAATCTGAGCAAGTGTTCTTGGTGGATGTAGCCCACATTGGGTGAACCACGTTAAATATTGTCTTCGTGTTTTGCATATTTCATTTCTATAATTTCTATTCATACTTCTTATTATTGTGATTCTGAGGAATTATTCCGCATTAGATATTATTAATTCCTAACACAAACCCTATGTTTATAAGCTTTTAAAATATTTTTTTTTCATATGCCTTGTTGTGAATTGGTAAACTAATTCATTATCCCCAAACACTTGCAATATATTAATATGTCCTTTTTCTACTAGAAGTAATCTATGGATCAATGCCTTTTACTACACCACATTTTTGAACAAGACAACTACATCTTATGATAAAAGAAGAATTTCTTGTCTAGTGGATTAAAGAGAACTAAACCCACCCCAACTCCATTTTTACTTTTTTGTCCATCAAAAAACATTTTCCATTGACCATAATCATTTTCTACTTCTTCTATGTGTGGCATGGGGGTTGTAGATTATTATTCATGAATTCAATAGGTGCCTAAACTAGTCTCAATTTTTTTACAAGGATAAAACTCATAATGTTCCTTGGCCCATTCATATAATAGGAGGTCAGGTATTGAGCTAGGAGGAGTATAAGATGATGTGGGGACACAAAATCATTCTCTTGATCTTCAAGTTTCATGTAATTAGACTAGAGAGGAGTAGGGTCATAATATTTAATATGATAAGAAGAGATTAGCTCATCTCTAATAACAAATCTTGTACCATATATAGTTCTTAGGAAAATGTGATACCAATCAAAAACAAATATCCACCCACATTGGTCATGAAATATCTTTATAAATAGATGGTGAAAAATGGATACAAGTCAATAATTGAGATATACTAAGTTATGGTTAGACTTGGAAAAAAATCGAGGTTTAACTAAAGATATTTGAGTACTCCTAATATGTTTACGATTGAGCCATAAAATTGTAGGACACATTTAAAAATTATATTATATTCAATTCCTAAAACATCATCAAATTTATTGGGATTATAGAGGTGGTATTACATAATTCAATCATGAAATTATGCACCAAGTGCTTACCTACAATTAGGTATATGTAAAAGGGTGGAATAATTCTTATCCTTTCTTACTTTTTTCTTGTTTAGTTTGGCATATGTGGACCATGGAATTTTATTTTTTCAGATTTGGTTCATATTAGGGAAGCTTCTTCAAATCCTCTTACATAAGATACATCCGAGATGGAATGAATAGGGTTTACCAAATTTTCACATTTGGATTTTTCTTCTTCATCTTCTCAACAATTTTGAAGGGGATACATGCAGATTTTGCTTGAAAGGTGCGACATTCTACCTTCTTTTTCTCCTTCCACATAAGCTATTTGGTTGGAGAATTTTCTTTTTTTGCAGGACATGTAGTGCTTTACATATTTTTGCATTCTAAAGATTATTATATGAAACCATATTTCCATTCAAGTCGTGAATTTTTATTTTTTGAAATGGGGAATTTACATGAAGGGAGTGGAGTAGACGTTTCAATATGCCTCATCTTTGACCTTTTGTGATCTGCCACATGGAATTGTAGTCTACTCAAGTTTTCCATGACTTGTTTAATATCACAAAATCATCATACCCAAAAAACATGAAGTTATGCTCGGGAGCATCTCTTATGTTACTTCAAGCTAGTACTTTCCATTTCCATCAAACATTCTTGTTGATTGAAAATAATTTCACACCATGAGGGACTAGAATTGCATGTGATTTGGATAAGTGGTTCTAATTATATGGATGAATGCATGGAAAACACCATTAAACTTCCTACATTAAATTATTTTACAATGGAACAAAGTGATTTTCTTTAGTTGGTAGGAAATGGTTATGTAGAACAACCATTTGAAAAGGTAGATGTAGGTTTTAACCTTTTCATTTATCAATTTGCTAATTTGGTGATATCTCTTATTCACATATTGGGTTTTCTTCTATTAACCTTGATTAAAATGTTGGCTTGAAAATTTCCCATGATAAAAACCTAGATATCTTTTAGATGAGCTAACTTGTTGCCTTTTAGAGAGAAAATATCATTAGACAATTTTCTAGCCAAGACCATGAGGTCATCATCATTACATTAATTTTATGAAGAATAGGAAGAGGAGAAATATGAAGCACTTGTATCGGGATGAGAGCAAAAAAGGCTGGGTACTTTGAGGTACTTAAAGAAAAATAGGCATAGGAAATCTAGGGATATCTTTTCAGCTTGAATAAAACAATTTTCAGCCCTAATGGGTATAAGATATATATCATGTAATTGTATAACATCCATAGATTGGATCATAAAAACTATATAAGAATTAAAGGATCTTATCATAATTTAGTAGATTATCCACTTGAATGGGATGAGGTGGGAGGTCCTTCATATTATTTTTACCAGTGAACACAACAAATTCTTTACATTTTTGACCAATTGATGAGCATCTGCATGACAATGTCGCTTAGAAGTATCTTGCATTTATAATTTTCATATTTATGGAGTTGGTTGATAAGTTCCCACAGAGAAAAAAATTGTGGAACTCCACCAAGACCTTTTTCACCTATTCACCCTCAATGCACCTTAACAACACTCCATCAAGGTTATTTCTGAAAAGAACCCCACCAATCAACGTGTAGGGGAAAATTGCAACGTTAGGTCCCTCCTCCTTAATTTTCTCAAAATAGGAGGATATATGCCATTGAATAGAAATATATCCAAGTTATCAATCCAATTGTGTCTATTGTGTTTATCTCCTCTATTTCTTGGATACTTTATGTTTTGTAGACCTATTATGTCTCGGGTTTTCTACATTTTGTTCCTTCTCCTCTTCCACGAAAAAGAGGTTTCTTGATTATCTTGAGCATCCAAAGTAAGCTACTCACAAATTTCTCTCCATATTACCAATTTTGTGGCCTTGATGGTCACATTATACTCCATAAACTTGGTCACCCATGCAATTATCCTTTCACTAATTTCCCCTCCCATAATGAATCCTCTCACACCTTGGGTGTAAGACTAAAACTTTGAGGTGACTAGTGGAAAACATGCTATTTAATTCATTGAGAGTTCTCATGATGGAGAAGACTTGATTTTCTACATGAAAATATATTATCTAACAATCCTTCAAGAGTTTGACTGAAAATTCCATTGGTTTCTTTGAACCCTTATAATTTTTTGTTTCAAAACAAAAAAACATCAGCCTCAACCCCATATGTATAAAGGATAAAATATTTTAAATAGTCTAGCTGATAAGTGCTGTATCTTGAGAAATATACTATTTGATGTTGGTAAAGCTTTATTTTCCTTATGTGGTCCATTTAAAATCCACATCCTTCTTGAGAATCAAATTAATTAGATTGGAAAGTACAACAAAGTTAGGAATGAGTTTCCTAACAAAGTTAATCTTACCGAGGAAATATTGCATAGGCCTTCTTATGATTTGACAATGAGAGAGAAAGGATAGTGGAGATTCTTTCAAGTTCAATAGAAAAACTATCATTTGAAACAACATGACCCAAAAGTCTTCCATGAAGAACTAGAAGATGCATTACTTGAGATTAAGAGACACCCCAAATTACCTACACCTTTCAAAAAAATTCTCAAGATGACCGATATGATCTTCTCTATTTTGGGAAAATAGTGATATCATCCGAGTAGATGAGGATGAATTCATTTATACAACCCTTGAATGAAATATCCATGGATCTTTGAAATGTGACAACTATATTTGACAAAACAAAGGGCATATTCTCATATGCACATGTTCGCCACTTTGTTATAAATTTAGTCTTATTATAATCCTCTTCTCTAACCCATATTTGATTAACTCTTGAGTAGCCACCAAGCATAGAAAACCTTTTTCTCCCACTACTATCTGCAAAAAATTTTCCATAAAGGGAAGATGATAATGATCCTTTAAGGAGGATTTGTTCAAGTCCTTGAAATCCACACAAATCCTAGTTTATCTATTTTTCTTCTTAACAAATACCAAGTGAGCCACCCAAGAGGAATACTTAATGGGGAATATATTTTTGGCCTTAGTGAGTTTGGTTAAATATTTTCTCATGAGAGGCTCTATTTTGGGATTGATGGGCCTTTTTTTTCTTCTTGGTTGGTTTTGCACTAGGATCAAAATCTATGGCATGATGATTAATTTTGAGGTTAAAACCCTTTAGATATTCATAATTTCGCGATAAGAAATCATTAATTTTTGACATAATGAGATAAAATCTTTATTTTCAAATTTATAACATACCTTTCAAGGAATAAATCTTTGTCTTGTGAAATGGTGATCGATTAGTACTCCTAATATTTTTCTATTAGATTCATTATTTATCCTTTGAATTTATCATCGGGCTAAAGATTCCTTCCAAAGTGACTAACCCTTTACAAAAAAATTAATCCTTAGATGAATGATCTAATCACCATAACCAACATACAAAATAGATTGCAATTTAAAGGATACATCATCTTCATTTTGGATGAATTGAACAATTTATTCATCATTATCAAATATCTACCAACTGATTTCATTATGCAGGTATTGATGGCCTTACAATCATTCTAACATGCTACTCATTTCCTTGTATGAGGTCCTTATTTTCGTGAAAAGTATGATCCAATGGATGCCATCTGAATTTTTATTTGTTTAACTTCCTTGGCACCGATTACAGTTGATAACATCAAAATTTTCCAAGAGGTCCCAAACCCTATGTTTATAAGCTTTTAAAATATTATTTTTTGGTCATGCACCTTGCTTGTGAACTTGGTGAATAGCCAATCCATTATCCCTGAATAGTTGCAAGACATTAATATGTCATTTTTATGCTAAAAGTAATCCATGGATAAATACCTTTTACCCCACATTTTTTAACAAGTAAACTGGAGCCTATGATAAAAGAAAATTTTCTTGTCTAGTGGATAAAAGAGAACTACACTAACCCTACCCCAACTGCATTTCTACTTCTTGAAGTATCAAAAACATTTTCCATAGACCATAAGCATTTAATACTTCTTCTTTGTGTGGCATGGGGGTTGTAAATTATTATTCATGAATTCAATAGGTTTCTAAACTACTATTGACATTTGTGTCATAAGGATAAAACTCATAACGTTCCTTGGCCCATTCATATAACAGAGGCCATGTATTGAACTAGGAGGAGTAAGATGATGCGGGATACAAAATCATGCTCTTGATCTTCATGTATCATGTAATTAGACTAGAGAGGAGTAGAGTCATAATATTTAATACGATAAGAAGAGATTAGCTCATCTCTAATAGCGAATCTTGTACCTTATATAGTTCTTAGGAAAATGTGAGACCAATCGGAAGACAAATATCTACCCACATTGGTCATGAAATATCTTCATAGATAGATGGAAAAAAAAAGAGGCAAGTCAATAATTGAGATATATTTAGTTATGGTTAGACTTGGACAAAATTGGAGGGTTAATCAAGATATTTGAGTACTCCTAATATGTTTAGGATTGAGCCATCAAGTTGCAAAAAACATTTAGAAATTAGATTATATTCAATTCCTAAAACATCATCAATTTTATTGGGAATTATAGACGTGGTATTACCTTATTCAATCATGAAATTATGCACCAAGTTCTTTCCTATAATTAGATATATGTAAAAGGGTGGGGTAATTCTTATCCTTTCTTAATTTTTTCTTGTTTGTTGGCATATGTGGACCATGCGATTTTATTTTTTCACATTTGGTTCATATTGGGGAAGCTTCTTCAAATCCTCTTACATAAGATCCATCTGAGATGGGATGAATAGGGTTTACCACATTTTCACATTTAGATTTGTCTTATTCATCTTCTCAACAATTTTGAAGGGCATACACACAATTTGTGCTTCAGAGGTGCGACATTCTACTTTTTTCTCCTTCCACATAAGCTCTTTCGTTGGAGAAGTTTCTTTTTTCTATGGACATGTAGTGCTTTACATCTTTTTGCATTCTACAGATTATTAGATGAAACCATATTTCCATTCAAGTCCATATATTTTCTATCTTTGAAATGAGGAATTTACATGAAGGGAATGGAGTAGATGTTTCAATATGCCTCATCTTTGACCTTTGTGATCTCGCCACATGAAATTGCAGTTTGCCCAACTTTTCCATGACTTGGTTAATATCACAAAAATCATCATACCTAAACAACATGAAGTTATGCTCGGGAGAAGTCTCTTGTGTTACTTCAAGCTAGTACTTTCCTTTTCCATCAAATATTCTTGTTGATTAAAAGAATTTCACACCATGAGGGACTAGTATTGCATGTGATTTTGATAAGTTGTTCTAATTATATGGATGAATGCATGGAAAACACCATTCATCTTCATGCATTACATTATTTTACACTTTGGAGCAAAGTGCTTTTATTGATTTGGTAGGAAGCGGTTATGTAGGAACAACCATTTGAAAAGTTAGATGCGGGTTTTAAACTTGTAATTTATTAATTTGCTAATTTTAGCCATATCTCTTATTCACATATTGGGTTTTCTCTGCTAACCTTGATTAAAATTTTGGCTTGAAAATTTCCCATGATTAAAACTTGGATAGCTTTTAGATGAGCTAACTTGTTGCCTCTTCAGAGAGAAAATATCATTAGACAATTTTCTAGCCAAGACCATGAGGTCATCATCATTATGTTGATTTTATGAAGAATAGGATGTGGAGGAAAAATATGAAGCACTTGTATCGGGATGGGAGAAAAAAATGTTGGGTACTTTGAGGTTATTAAAGAAAAATAGGCATAGGAAATCTAGGGGATATATTTTCAGCTTGAATAAAAATATATCAGCCCTAATGGGTATTAGATATATATCATGTAACCGTATAACACCCATAGATTGGATCATTGAAACTATATAAGAATTCAAGGCTCTTATCAAAATTTCACACATTATCTACTTGAATGGGATAAAGTGGGAGGGCCTTCATATTATTTTCACTAGTGAAGAAAACAAATTCCTTAAATTTTTTTCCCATTGATGAGCATCCACGACAATGTCAGCTAGAAGTATCATGTATTTATAATTTTCATATTTACGGACTTGGTTGAGAAGTGCCCATGAGAGAAACAATTGTGGAACTCCACCAAGACCTTATTCACTGCTCACCCTCAATGCACCTTAACAACACTCCATCAAGGTTATTTCGAAAAAAAAACCCCACCAATCAACGTGTAGGGGAAAATTGCAACGTATGTTCCTCCTCTATACTTTTCTCAAACCAGAGGATATGCGCCATTGAATAGAAATATATCCATGTTATCATTTTCCTATATCCTTTACATTTTGTAGACCTATTATGTTCCGCATGTTTTCTACATTTTGTTCATGTTCCTCTTCCATGAAAAAGAGGTTTCTTTATTATCTTAAGCATGCAAAGTAATATACTCACAATTTTCTCTCCTATTACCAATTTTTGGCGTTGATGGTCAAATTATACTCCATAATCTTGGTCACCCATCCAACTCTCCTTTCACTAATTTCCACTCCCATAATGAAGTCCCTCACACTTGCTAGGGATGTAAGACTAAAACTTTGATTTGACTAGTGGAAAACATGATCTTTAATTTATTGAGAGTTCTCATGATGAAGAAGATTTTATTTTCTAATTGACAATATTTTATCTAATAGGTAAGTGTAGCAAGTTGGTGGACAAAAAGGGGTCATAAGTGGACATTATATTGCAAAAAACAATGAAATCTCAACTTGTAGGGATTATTAGCAATACACGCACTCAAAATTAAAAAAATTATATAAATATGAATCGTAGCATCCAAATCTAGTTTCTAAACTACTAATTTTTTTTAAAAATAGACAAGTTTAGCTATATTAAACACTTAAAATTCTATGACTTTTTTTTTTTTTTAAAAACCTATAAGATTGTAGTTCGTTTGCCCATGATTTGGATGACCAAATCTTGTTTTTTTTTCCTTTGGTGAAAAGTTAGATGTCGTTGTCTATCTTGGGATGGATTTTATTTTGTATTTTTTTCAAGCAATATTTTTTTAAATGTTTTTTCCGTGAAAGTGGTCTGAAATTTTTTAGAAAACAGAGCACTTTCCATTTTCCCGCCATAACTATATCAAAAATATTGAAATTATATATATATTAACGTGTATAGAATTTCTCCATGCTTGGGATGGTATAAGTTTTATCACATTTTGATAAGTGAAACAAAAGTTGCAGTCTTAAACGTAGACATGAACATTCGTGGGAAAAAATGTCTTAAGGACCTATTGTTAGTAAAAATTATAAAATGATATTTCTCTTATTCTATTCACTTTAAAATCATTATTTCTACGAAGCTAACAGTCTCCCCTACGCGATGACACCATTTTTGTGAATTTTTTTAGTTTTTCAAAGATGGTTCAAGTCTGTAAAGAGAAAATTTGAAGATTTTTGATATTTTACATGTCATAATAAACTACTATAGCTTTGGTTGGGGAAAAAAATATTTACCAAGCCTTAAGGTCATATTTGATGATATAGATAGAATCACGATCATGGCTTGTAAACCATGATTGTGGTTTTGATAACAAGCACCGTGATTGCGCTTTATAAAAGCGCATCGCGCTTTATAAAGCTGTGATCGCGCTTTATAAACCACGATCGCACTTTATAAAGCGCGATCATGGTTCTTAAATCATATTTACACACATCTTAATGTTCAAATTACCATGTGATTTTTACTATTTGACTTACCATATGAATTACTATGAATATGTCACTTTCTCGCATGTTTTGCTCATCACCTAAGAAAAACATCATGGGATACAAGAAACAAAGTCAAAAAGGAAGTCATTAAATTAAAAAACACACTAGGCAATTAGAGGAAAAAGATTTCAAAATGCTTTGTGAATGCAAAATATTCATGAATAAAGAATAGGTTCATCTTCAACCCCTATTATTGTAAGCAATGAGGAAATAGGTAATGTTTCTACTTTCAATGTTGAATTTGAATTAAATACTCATGATGAAGATGTTTTTACTATCAATGTTGAAGAAGAATTAAATACTCGTGATGTAGCTGATGTTGAAATTGAAGGGTAAGATGAAAATATGAATAAGGAAATTTAGTTTGAAACTCAGTAGACAATTTTTTTGACAAAAACACCTCCAGGTATTTTAAATACGAAACCTAATTATTTTATTGAAATTTATGAAAAAATTTTGAAACCAATGTCTGACAAACTTTCTGAATGGAAAATCGAAGTAAAGCCACTTTAAATTTGGGATAATCATTTTGAAATTTTAAATGATTCCCAAAGATGTTAGTTGTTGGTTAGTTTGATGAAATTGATTTAAATGAGACCTTCATTAAAACCTTAGGATTGACAACATCTAATATATGTGGTCAAACCTCTACATTTGTTGAAAACCTTCATGATGCATATCACACTATTGGTGTCAAGAGATGTACTAGGGATAGTAATATTGTGTGTCGTATACTTGCTACTAGTGTTGTAAGTGAATCAATAAAAACATCATTTGATTAGGAAACAAGTCAAATGTTGAAAGTTAATCAAAAAACTCTAATGAAAGCAATTGAAAGACGTAATATCCTTTAATCACTCAATAACATTATTTTTGGGCATTTTTTTCGCTAGAGCACAACATAAGGACAAAGATAAATGTGATGCTAGAAGAGAAGTTTTTATTCAATTTTGGCATGATAACACTAGAGTTTCACCTAACACAAGAGATGTTGTAAAACAGGGAGTTGGTTCTACTAATCATGAACCACATCCAAAGCATTTCTTAGATGTGACTCAAACTCAATATTTTTGTAAGTTTGAACAAAAACATCTAGAAATTAAAATTAGTCAACATTTTTTTGAAAGGTTGAAACCATTCTATGGGAAAATCAACCTCGCTCTCACCACTTGTCATTGTAGGCAACATGTTCAATTTGTGATGCATTATGCTAAATTTTTACGTATTACTTCTAATTTTCATTCTGAAACTATGTTATCGAATGTGGTGTTCAATTTCCACCAATATCTTCCAGGGATTTCATACCTACGATATTTTGTGAAAGAGAAGTTGGACATTTTTTTATAATCAGGATTGTTTAGATGGAAGTTGTGGTACATGCGGCAGATTACCTAAATTGGAAAATTGCATCCATTAGAAAATTGAAGGTGAAATAAGACATAATTTATTTGATTTTGATAAATATAAATCAGTACCATACCAGTTGAAAGATGGAAAGGAGTCTAAACGGTGTGAGCTAGTTATAGAACATATGCCTGTTTTTCAATTTATGAGAAAATTTAAGGATGAAATTGTTTATGAGTATGCTAGGCATACACACCGAGCTTCGATGGTTGGATGAACAATTCAAGATATGAAAGGACACATTTCCTATTGGTACTATTGTTTCATTGGTCAATTTTGTAGATAATTACACATTGTTACAACAAATGGAGGTTCAATCGCAATATTACAACTTAGTACAAGTTGCCATTTTTGTGCATATATCATTTATACATTCTCCTGAAAGTACAGAGAATGATCAAATTTTTTAAAGAGAGTAACACTTTTATATTAATGATGATCATACTCATTCTACTGAATTTTTGCAAGGGTGTTTCTATTTATTTTATGGAAACTTGTTTAATAGGGACATCCACTTCAAACAACATTATATATGGTCGATAATTACACTTCTCAATTTAATAATGCATGAATGTTTTATTGGATGAGTGGGATGCACGTCAAGATGGGTGTGGAACATATTTGGAGTTTCACTGAGGATGGACATGGAAAAGGAGAGCATGATGGTGCAGGGCATGTCTAAAAGAGCTCTTGCAAGAGAAGAGTTGAAGTACAAAGATGGTGCTAAATTGAAAGATGCAAAGAACATGGTGGAATGGTGTATTGACAACATGGCCCGAGGTTCTCAAGAAAATTCCTTAGTTCACGATATTTTTGTAGATTTAGGAACAAAAATTTTTAGCTACGAGGATTGTATGATACTCATAGGTCCAGTGATATGCATTCATTTTGTAGCTCATACGCTACTTCATGGGCCACATGGATAAGAAATTTGGCATGTTTTTGTGCATCTTGTATCAAATTTTTTATTATTGAGTGTGATTCACAAGAATGGGTGGATGGATGGATTTGTAGGCCTCTAACTCTACTTCCCACTTATCCACCTCCACATGCATTATGACTTGTTTCTGTAGATGAAGTTGCAACATCTAAGGACTTTGACAAAATTTTGATTTTGGTGCGACAAGGTAAATGGTTATTTATAAATTTTGTATTGAGTTATGTCCATTGAAATTTTAATATGTAATTTAAATTTGAGTTGAAACCTTTATTTTTTTCAGAGGACATGTGTTTAGCTTATTGTGGCAGAAGACAATGAAGAAGGAATAGACTATTTCTTATGTCATTGCATCAAGGAAAGAAAGAAGTTGACTTCTCTTGTTATAGATGACGAAGATATTAAGTACCATACGAAATGGTCAAGTGGTATTTACTCGAAACTTGGCTTTGACGATATCCATTAAAAACTCCTCTATTTGGGTGTTTGAAGACTTTGAGACACATATGAAAATACTCTTATATCGTATCTAGTTCTAGCGACAAAAATTCAGCTTATAGATATCGAGGAAGGCCTAAAAATAAGATTCTTTGTAATGTTCGAGAGTCGATCATGAAGTAATCATGTCCATTATTTAGAGTAGATCTGATCCTAATGGTTCATTGGAATGAATTTACATGCTCATGTCTGGTATATATAATTTCTTTGAAGTGTTTAAATTTGTCAACCATATAATTTGTGTATTTTGTATATATCTAGTATACATGGTTTTGATTCAACTTAAATTTCTTTGACTAGTTCATTTTTATGTAGGTTAGTGGTGCCAGAAAAGCTTGGACACTTTCACATCCTGATGGTGAACATTGGAATGAATTTACTTGAGCTCGTCTGATATATAATTTTTCTTTGAATTGTTTAAATTTGTTAGTTCTAGATTCAAGTTCATATATTTTATTAAATTTGTGTATTTTGTATATATCTAGTATGGTTTTGATTTGAAACTTAAATTTCTTTGACTAACACTTTTATGTAGGTTAGTGGTGCCAGAAAATATTCCACCTTCACATGGTTGGCATTGTTAGTAGAGAATTTTATATTCTCAAAGCTAAGAGAAGCTTTCATTGTTTTACAAGAAAAGAGAAACAATTAACAATAATTTATGTACCTGTGGAGGGGGTTCTTGGCTCCGAAGGAGGTAGCCCAAGCACCGAGAGCTTAGAGAACCAAAACAACACCTCCCCAAGTGTTTATAAGACCATCCCTACATGTGTGCACAGTCGGTTTGGTGCCACGACCCACCGTTTGTAAAATATAGTGTTTGACAACCTTACACTGGCTCAAACTGCACTATTTCAACATTGTCAAAAAATAGAGCGGTGAGAGCACCGATTGGAGATGGAAAAAAGTGCCTTGGCTGACTTTACATTGGAGACATACTATTGTAGAGGGTCTATATTCTAGGAGTAGGATCTGATGAGATGTCTCTAGGTGCCATGGAGTTTGAGTAGTCACCCGTCGAAGTTGAATGATTTTTTGGTCTCAGGGATCTTAAGGGACTATGCCCGAATGAAGTATCCTGAAGCAACGACGTTGTCATGCACCAAAATGATGTCTCCTCTAGCATTCACTTGGCTACCCGAATGTGTTGGTGTAGTCGGTTTGGTGCCATGACCCATCGTTTGCAAAATATAGTGTTTGATAACCTTACATTAGCTCAAACTACATTATTTCACGCGTTTGCAAACAATAAAGGCAGTGAGCACCATTGGAGACAGAAAAACTAATATAGAATATTATATAGGGTCCCTATACCAAGGTGTAGGATGTAATGAGACATATCTAGGTGCCACGGAGTAGTCACCCTTCAAAGTTGAACGATTTTTTTGGTCTCGAGGCTCTTAAGGAATGCCCGAATGAAGTAGCCTTGGAAGGAACGATGTTGTCGCTCATAGCAAAATGAATCCTCCTCTAGCTTCTAGCATTCTCCATGCCATCCAGATGTGTTGTCATAGTTAGTTTGGTGCCATAACCCACCGTTTTCAAAATATAGCGTTTGACAACCTTACACGCTCAAACTCAGCACACTATTTCACGCATTTGCAAACAATAGGGCAGTCAGAGAGCACCAATTAGAGATAGAAAAAAAGAGGTTCTGAGATAGGATATTGTAGAGGGTCCATGTGCTAAGGATTGAGTAGAATCTAATGATACGTCTCTAGGTGCCATGGATTCCGAGTAACACCCGTCGAAGTTGAATGGTTTTTTTTTTCACGGTCTTAGGGGCTCTTAAGGGACTACGCCCAAACGAAGTTGCCCGGAAAGCAAAGAAGTTATCGCGTGCCAAAACTATGTATCCTCTAGCATTCACCTGCCACCCAATGTGTTGGCACAGATCGGTTGGTGCCATGAACCACCGTTTACAAAATATAGCGTTTGACACCATATACTTTTACTCAAACTACATTATTTAACGTGTTTACAAACAATAGTGTAGTTAGAGCACCGATTGGAGAAGGAAAAAACTAAGATAGGATATTGTAGAGGGTCACTACACCGAGGTTTAGGATTTGAAAAGATGTCTCTAGGTGCCATAGAGTTTGAGTAGTCACTCGTCAAAGTTGAACGATGTTTTGGTCTCAGGGCTCTTAAGGGACTACGCCCAAATGAAGTTTCCCAAAAGCAACGACGTTGTCATGCACAAAAAAGACACCTTCTCTAGCATTCAACTAGCCACCCCACTTTGGATGTGTTGACGTAGTCGGTTTGGTCCCACAAGCCATCATTTGTAAAATATAGCATTTGATAGCCTTACACTAGCTCAAATTGCACTATTTCACGTGTTCGCAAATAATAGGGCAGCGAGAGCACCGATTAGAGACGGAAAAAATTGAGACAAACTATTGTATAGTATCCCTATGTTGAGGTTTAGGATCAAACGAGATGTCTCTAGGTCCACAGAGTCTAATTAGTCACCCGTCAAATTTGAACGGTTTTTTTTGGTCTAAGAGCTCTTAAGGGACTACGCCCGAACGAACTAGCCTTTCTGTCAAGCAAACGACGTTGTCGTGCACTAAAATGATGCATCGTCTAGTGTTCACTTGGCCACCCAGGACATGTTGGTGTAGTCGGTTTGGTGCCATGACCCACCGTTTATAAAATATAGTGTTTGATACACCTTACACTTGCTCAAACTAGACTATTTCGCACATTTACAAACAATAGGGCGGTGAGAGCACCGATTGGAGACAAGGTATCAGAGAGGTTTCCTACACCAAGTTTTAGGATCTAACGAGATGTCTCTAGGCCACGAGTCCGAGTAGTCACTTGTCGAAGTTAACGAGTTTTTGGTCTCAAGGCTCTTAAGGGACTAAACCCGAACTAAGTAGCTTTGGAAGAAATGACATTTCAGTACACCCAAATGATGCCTCCTCTAGCATTCACCTAGCCACTTGGATGTGTTGACGTATTTGGTTTGGTGCCATGACCCATTGTTCGTAAAATATAGTGTTTGTGATGACCTTACACTCGGCTCAAACTACACTATTTCATGTGTTTTCAGCAATAAGGTAAAGAAGAGCACCTATTGGAGATGGAAAAAACCAAGACAAGCTATTGTATAGTGTCCCTAAGTCGAGGTGTAGGATCTGATAAGACATCTCTAGGTGCCACAAAGTCCGATTAGTCACCCGTCAAATTTGAATCAGTTTTTGGTCTCAAGTCTCTTAAGGGATTACGCCCGAACGAAGTATTCTCCGAAGCAACGACATTTTCGTGCGCCAAAATGATGCCTCCTCTAGTTTTCACTCTAGACACCTAGACATGTTGCTGGGAAGTGACCAAGGCTTATCACAGCTTGGTTTTGTGCCACGACGTCCCGAGGCATGAATTCTCACTACTCCCCTCCATTCATTTCATAGACTCGCCTAGAAAAGGTAGTTTGTAAAAATTATGCCACAAAGGCTCGAGGAATGCCAGGAAGGCTCTGGATCGTGTATTGTGACTCCAAACCAGGCCTCCCTAGAGCCCACCATAACACCCAAAGGTATATATACACCCCAATCGAATGTGTTGGCAGTGATAGTTTTGTCTGGACCACGACGTCCCAAGGGTTAACACATTACCATGTAAATACTCTAATGATTGTTAAATGATCTCTTTTTAAAGCATGTTAATACACAATAGAGTCTTAAGAATATTTTTTTCATATCTTATGCCAACTAAGCTCTATAATTTTTATGTATTTTTACGGTGAATTCAAATTAGGTCCTTATTGTTTTTTTGATTGAGGGTAAATTGAGGGTGTTTGAAAGGACCCACATCCTTGTCATGAATTGAGGATTTTTCTTGAGAGGAACCACAACCTGGTTATAATGAAGGGGACCACTATTTAGGAACCCAATTAGAGAAACCATGAAACCATAGTGAAGATGCAACAACCAATGACAATGGCCATAGTGAGTGGGACAACTATCAGTGAATGGAGCAAGAGGAATAGCCACCAAAGATCATGGTGAGAGGAGCAGCCACTGGAGAATCTAAATGACAAAAGCGTAAACATCCACTAATGACAACAACGAGAGCATGGCAAAGGAGCAAGAGTAGCCACCAACATCGTGAGCGAGAGGAGAAGCAAGTTTCAACAACGAGAGGAGCAACCACCAGCGTCGCGGTGAAAGAGAAATCGGAGAGCCACCTCAGTGTCACCAAAGAAAAGCGTAGGAGGAGAAACCACCGATGTCAAGATATTATGAGTACAAAAATCCTACCTCTATGGCGAAACTACCTCCTCGGAGGATCGTACCTTGGGGGATTTCAACTTACGGGTGGGCAAACACACAACCATGTGACTCTGATTGCACCACTCCCACCCCATCGGCTATTTTTAGGATCTTATTGTTACACACATCAATAACAAGTTTAATTTTGACTAATACTTAACAAATAAATTCAAAGTACACTAAAAACATATAAAATGACTTGTAATAAATCCCTCAAGACCATTTTTTAATTGTGTACATTTTTCCTCACTTTGGAGTGTGTTAACCATGTGCTTAAAATAAGAAAATTGATATAAGTCCACATGTGAATCTCTTGAAAAAAAAATGATTTTGCACCTCAAGAACCTTCAAAACCATTATATAACATAATATCATATATCATATATCATTTAACACTAACATTTAACATATCATATATATATATATCCATATATATATATATATATATATCATATCCATAATGGTCACATAATCGAGGCCATCAAATCAAATCAAACATATATAACTAATATGGTAATGAAAACATACATGTCTGAAGGATATCATGTACAATGAAATCAAATCAAACATAGAAGTAATATCATTATGAAAAAAGTTTTCCGATTGGAACATGGATATAATGTATCAAACTAAGTGTGTTGGATGTGTCTCTAAAACATAAGTTCATAACATGTATCAAAACTAAGTGTGTCATATGTATAGGACCATGCACGTAAGAAGAAAAAGCCACTCGCATAAGGCTATATACATGGACTATATGAAGAATCATGAACTAGGACCAAATGGCATATATATATATATATATGTATATCCAGTCCTATGAATATAATCATGAAACATATTCTCTCTTTTCGTCCTAATAGAAGAAGCATGTCCACAACTCCAAGCGATGTAGTAAAGGGAGATGCCACTACAGATTTCATCCATGTGGTCCTCGGATCTCTAAGCAAAGCCTGCGAACCTAGCCTTGCACATTCATAAACAACATGTTTTTAACACCCAAAATTTTAAAATACATTCAAAATTTAGAAACTTAGAATTTAGTTAATGCATGTGAAATCTTATTGCAATCTCATGATGCCTATCAATTTTTCATCAATGCATTACGCCGAGAGGGTCAATGGTAGACTCACGAGGGGTAAGCTATTTACAAATAAAAGTTCAAATTAAATATTTCATGTATAAAATTTGATATTATAGATTTAAGTAATAAGAAAAAAATCCTCCAAAATTTAACAAATTTGAAAAATTGTACCTCGAGTTAGTGGATCTCAGTAAATGCTATGGCAAGATCTCTAAAAATTTCCTCAATAAATCTCGACATATATGGAGGAGTCTCTTTGGTAGTCATAAGCTATACAAAAACATGTACAGATCAATATTAATCTACATGACTAGCCACATAATAGACCCAAAGCATAATCGACACATAACAAACCAATACATATTAATTTGCTAATAGAAACCAACCAAGGAATCTAGGTTTAATGATCTTCTAGGGAAGATTTGATGTTACTCGAGTCTCCAAAATTCCTACAAGAGTAGATACACAACTGAACTTCCACAATTAGAAACAAAGTGTAAAGAGAAACTAACCTGCGTAAAATTCACGTGAGGCATGCTAATAGCCTCAGTGCCCAGAGAAGATGATGACCCATCAGGATCCTATGTATAAAAGACAAACATATTAATATGTACATGTACACGTGAAACATTATAATAATAAAAGTGCAATCAAATGAAATTTGAAATGTAAGTACAACTTGAAACTTACATCTATAACACACCTAGCTATAGTAGCTAGCATGTCAACGTCGGATGTGTCCTTCACCAGCTCTTGCTATTTAAAATTAGTTTTTACATGTATGTACATGATGTAATCAAATACATATATATTAAAATCTCAAATGAATTAAACTATTGTATATATATAATATTTATTTGACATTTACCTGTGAAAGACCAAGATCATTTGCACTAGTTCCAAAAACATCCACCATCATCTCATCTAGAGAAAATAAATCATGTGATCCAACAAATGATGTCTCACCCACAGTGCATATGGCACCACATGATCCACAATGGTGTGGTGTGCTAGAACTGGCACCTCCACCAACATCACTAGATGTAATCTAGTCACTATGTTGGGTCAGAGTGTCAGTGAGCTCCCTTAATGCATGTAGTGTGTCAATCTCCATAACCTCCTTCACTATATGAGGGATAATAAAAGGAAGAAGGGGTTTTGGGGCATGAGAATCCTTAGTTGACCAACGTATGCACCGAGTGTCTACTCACAGTGCAGAGCCACCTCTCACCCATGAAACTCAAAAAATTCAAATTAATTTGGGACCTCATTAAGCATGAACTCACAATATAATTTCTTCAAAAATAGAGAGGAACCTCATTGTTGTTGCATAGTGGATAACTAAAAACCATCCACCATCGGTCCAAAAATTGTTCTTGATTCGATCATCATGGCACCAATGGATTGAGAACCGTTTGCAAGTAGTTATGGGGGCATTGGTTCTCGGGTTAGTAAATAATGCACAAATGTGGTCTTTTGCAATTTTTTTGTCTTTAACGGCCGCATGGGATAATTATTTGCATACTACTGCCTATAATCACCTCAAAAGGTATTCCATCTATCTATTTGGTTAGTTGCGGAGTCAACTTCGCCAATCAATGTTTGTAATGTGTTGGCTAAAGTCATGCGGGATGGATTTGTGGCATGATTTTGTCTTATAGTCTGAATAAGGTTCTCAATGGCAATTTATTTTGTCAAATTCTTCCAACAATATCAGCTTGTGTTCATGTTGGTTCTGTGGGGATAGAAGGAGCCACAGGAGGTGGATCTATGTTTGGAGGATGGTTTTGAGGAATGTTTGGAGGTTTTTGAGGAATATTTGGATAGTTTACAAGATTACAAGATTTCAAGCAAATCGACAAAACAAAAAAATTGTATACATAAACAAAAATTGAAAAACCCATGAAAATCACAAAAAAATAACCTAAAATGCAAGAAATTTGATCAAAATTGAGGGCTTACCTCTTCATCTTGGCAACATTGTTGAAACTTTCGTGATCCAGAAGTCCAAGGAGAAATTTTTAAGGGGTATTCAAAGCTTGAGTGCCAAAGGTCTAGGAGAAATCATGGTTCACAAGGGAAAATGGGGGAAAATGAGGAGTCGCGGGTCTTTTTTTTTGTCTCGAGAGACCGCGATTGCCAGTTTAAAACCACGATCATGCTTTTAAACCGTGATCACGCTTTAAAACCACGATTACAATTTTAGTTTTAGAAATCACCAAACCTATGAAAAAAATTCCACAATCATGGTACGTACATATTTTGGGTTTTTATGTCTACCACTTAATTGTCCTTACCCTATCAATCCTTCAAATGTTTGACTAAAAATGCCATTGGTTGCTCTCACGAATCTATTATAATTTTTTTGTTAAAAACACAAAAATGATGGCCTTAGCCCCATATGTATAAAGAATAAAATACTTTGAATAGTTAGGGTTGATAAGCGTGGGATCTTGAGAAATTTACTGTTTGATGTTGGTAAAGATTTATTTTTCTTATGTGGTCCATTTGAAATCCACATCCTTCTTGAGCATCAAAGTAATGGGATTGGCGAAGTGCAACAAAGTTAGGAATGAATTTCCTAACAAAGTTAATCTTACCGAGGAAATATTACAAAGCCTTCTTATGAGTTGGAAATGAGAGAGAAAAGGATAGTGGAGATTCTTTCAAGTTCAATGGAAATACAATCATTTTAAACAACATGACCCAAAATTCTTCCCTGTAAAACTAAAAATGCATTTCTTGAGATTAGGAGAAACCCCAAATTCCCTACACCTTTTAAAAAAATTCTCAAGATGACCAATATGATCTTCTCTCTTTTGAAAAATAGTGATATCATCCAGTAGATGAGGATGAAATCATTTATACAACCCTTGAATGTAATATCCATGGATCTTTGAAATGTGACAACTATATTTGAAAAATCAAGGGAATATTATCATATGCATATGCTCCCCACTTTATTATAAATTTAGTCTTATTTTGATCCTCTTCTCTAACCCATATTTGATTAAAAATTGAGTATCCAACAATCATAGAAAACATTTCTTCTCCAGCTACTTTCTGCAATATTTGTTCCATAATGGGAAGATGATAATGATCCTTTAAAGAGGCTCTGTTCAAGTCCTTAAATTTACACAAAGCCCGATTTCTCCATTTTTCTTATTAACAGAGACCAAGTGAGCCACCCAAGAGGAATACTTGATGGGGAATATATTTTTGGCCTTAATGAGTTTGGTTAAATCTTTTCTCATGAGAGGCTCTATTTTGGAATTGATGGGCCTTCTTTTCTATCTAGTTGGTTTGACACTAGGATCAAGTTATATGGTGTGCTAAGTAATGTTGGGTTTAAAACCCTTTAGATATTCATAATTTTGTGAGAAGACATCATTAAATTTATGATATAATGAGATGAAAGCTTTATTTTAAAATTTATCACATACCTTTCTAAGCAATAATTCATTATCTTGTGAAATGGTAAAGGTTAGTAGTCTCTATTTTTCTATTAGATTTTTTATTTATCCTTTGAATTCATCATCATGTCTAAAGATGCCTTCAAGAGTGAAATTTTAATCTTTAGTTGAATGATCCAATCACCATAACCAACATAAAAATTACATTACAATTTTAAGGAGAACTCATCTTCATTTAATATGAATTGAACAATTTATTCATCATTATCAAATATATGCCAGTTTATTTCATTGTTTGTTATTGATGGCCTTATAATCATTTGAACATGCTGCTCATTTCCTTGTATGAGGTCCTTATTTAGTGAAAACTATGATCCAATGGATGTC
Organism: Taxus wallichiana var. yunnanensis; assembly: GCA_018340775.1. Lineage (NCBI taxonomy): Eukaryota > Viridiplantae > Streptophyta > Pinopsida > Cupressales > Taxaceae > Taxus > Taxus wallichiana. The sequence goes on from CM031235.1 coordinate 351,832,030, forward strand.
ATCTGAACTACTTATTTGTTCAACTTCCTTGCACCAATTACAAGTTGATAGCATCAAAATTTTCCAAGAGGTCCCAAACCCTATGTTTATAAGCTTTTAAAATATTATTTTTTGATCATGCACCTTGTTGTAACTTTGTTAATAACCAATTCATTATCCCCAAACACTTGCAAGACATTAATATGTCCTTTTTTGCTAAAATTAATCCATGGATCAATGCATTTTACTCCACCATATTGTTTTAACAAGAAAAATAAAGCCTATGATAAAAGAAGAATTTATTGTCTAGTGGATAAAAGAGAACTACACCCACCCCAACTCCATTTCTAATTCTTGAACCATCAAAAACATTTTCTATAGACCAGAAGCATTTATTACTTCTTCTTTATGTGGTATGGGGTTGTAAATTACTATTCATGAATTCAATAGGTACCTAAACTAGTCTCTACATTTGTGTCATAAGGATCAAACTCATAATGTTCCTTGGTCCATTCATATAACGTGAGGCCAGTATTGAGCTAGGAGGAGTAAGATGATGTAGGACACCGAATCATGCTCTTGATCTTCATGTATCATGTAATTAGATTAGAGAGGAGTAGGGTCATAATATTCAACATGATAAGAAGATATTGGATCATCTCTAATAGTGAATCTTTTACCATTTATAGTTCTTAGGAAAATGTGAGACCAATCGAAAGACAAATATCCACCCACATTGGTCGTGAAATATCTTGATAGATAGATGGTAAAAAGAGGCAAGTTAATAATTGAGATATATTGAGTTATGGCTAGACTTGGACAAGTTTGAAGGGTTAATGAATATATTTGATTACTCCTAATATATTTATGATTAAGCCATCAAGTTGCAGGACACCTTTAGAAATTAGATTATATTCAATTCCTAAAACATCATCAATTTTATTTGGAATTATAGAGGTGGTATTACCTTATTCAATCATGAAATCATGCACCAGGTGCTTTCCTATAATTAGATATATGTAAAAGGGCAGGGGTTTTCTCATCCTTTCTTACTTTTTACTTGTTTGGTTGGAATATGTGGACCATGGATTTTTTTCACATTTGGTTCATATTGGGAAGCTATTTCAAATACTCTTACATAAAATCCATCTAGATGGGATGAATAGGGTTTACCACATTTTCACATTTAGATTTTTCTTCTTCACCTTCTCAACAATGTTGAAGGGGATACACATAGATTTGTGCATCAAAGGTGCGACATTCTACTTTATTTTTAATCCTTCCAAAGAAGCTCTTTAGTTGGAGAATTTTCTTTATTCTATAGACTTGTAGTGCTTTGCACATTTTTGCTTTCTATGTATTACTAGATGAAACAATATTTCCATTCAAGTCTCAGTAGATTTTATGTCTTTTAAATGGGGAATTTACTTGAAGGGAGTGGAGTAGGCATTTTAATATACCTCCTCTTTGACCTTGTGTGATCTTCCACATGAAGTTGCAGTCTACTCAATTTTTCCATGACTTGGGTAATAACACAAAATCATCATACCCAAAACACATGAAGTTAGGCTTTGGGGCCAGCCTCTTGGCTACTATTGCACTAGTACTTTCCATTTCCATCAAAGATTCTTGGTGATTGAAAGAATTACACACCATGAGGAATATAATTACATGTGATTTGGACAAGTGCATGGAAAACACCATTCATCTTCCTAAATTACATTATTTTACATTGGAACAAAGTGATTTTCTTGAGTTGGTAGGAAGCGGTTATGCAGAACAACCATTTGAAAAGGTAGATGTGGGTTTTAACCTTGTAATTTATCAATTTTCTAATTTTGGTTGTATCTCTTATTCACATATTGGGTTTTATGTTGCTAACCTTGATCAAAAGTTTGGCTTGAAAATTTCCCATGCTTAAAACTTGGATAGCTTTTAGATGAGCTAACTTGTTGCCTCTTCGGAGAGAAAATATCATTAGATAATTTTCTAACCAATACCAGGAGGTCATCATCATTATGTTGATTTTTAGAAGAATAGGAAGTGGAGGAAAATATGAAGCACTTGTATTGGGAATGGGAGCAAAAAAAGGTTAGGTACTTTGTGATTATTAAAGAAAAATAGGCATAAGAAATCTAGGGGATATCTTTTCACTTGAATAAAAAATTTTCATCCCTAATGGGTATTGGATATATATATATATATATATATATATATATATCGTGTAATTTATAACACCCATATATTAGATCATTAAAAATATATAAGTATTCAAGACTCTTAAGAAGTAAAGGAAACCACCTTTTGGAGTTCGTCTCAAAAGAATCAGAATTGTGTTCCATGTTTTCTAAAATATGAAGTTAAAATATGCCATGATTTCATTGGGGCCCCTCTTGATGGATGTTAGCTGTTATAACATATACATTTTGTCTACTTTCTCATTAAAATTTTGACAAATGGTTCCTCCAATTTCATCCCATGTGTGAATGAAAGAAGGCCTCAAACTCATATACCATTGAAATTCTTATACTTTTAGTGAAGAAGAAAGAAGCCTAACTGCAACATCATCTTTTGTAATAAGATGAATAGAAAATACATTAGTATTATTATGGATATGATCTGTAGGGGTTGTAAGCTTTTCACCAATTAAGAAAAACTAATTTTCGAGAAGACACTAGTATATCATTTTGGGCATTTAGAGCTAAGGGACTACCACATTAAAAATACAAAAGGGATATTTATCTTATGCACCTTGAAAATAATGGGCCTTAAATTTCTAGGAAAGAAAAATAAGGGCATACCAAGAGGAGTAGAAATAATTCTATTTGAAGGTAAAAAAACTCTTTGAACTGATCTTTCTACTCTTACTCTTCTTCTCCTTCTTGGTTGATAGTTACAAATACTCAAAAGGTTCACTTATAGACACACTTTTCCTTGTTTGTATTCTTCTCATGAAAGAATGGAACTAGACTATATGAAAATAGAGATTTAAACTTAGGAGTCACCAAATGTGTATAAAGGTGCCTCCAAAGGTTAGAATCTATTAAGATACACACCAATATTAGTGGATATGGTTTAAATCTCATCAAATTAGTCCCACCGGAATGCCAAAACTATTTTCACTAAAATTCACACCTTTTCTAAATCAAGGATTCAACATTTCAATGAAATAATGAGGGACCTTGAAGGCATGGGTTTAATCAAGGTCTATCCTTAGATGAAAGGAGTGGATCCTCTCATCGATTTCACTTCAAATACACTAACCAACTTCCATTCTAACACTATCTAATTCTTAAACTAATAATCCAAGGAGATAGGGTGTGTGAGAGAGAGAAGCCTGAAAATAAAAGGGAGGTAATGCATCATGTTGGGCCCTGGAAAATTTGCTAAGTATAAGGTGCATGGTTGCATGAGATCCTAGTTATAAAGGGGCGTGCGCAAGGAAAAAGTGCATAGGAAGAAGAGTTAAGAAGGCACATGGTACGCGTGGTGGGTGAAAGGAGGTTCTGGGACTTAGCCGATTTAAGCATCCAAGGAAGAACACGTGAAAAGCGTGATCGGTTACGCATGGATAAGATGTCATCCTAGCAATAGGTGGCCCAGGAAAGAGCATGCCAACAATGGGATCTTCTAGAAGATCATCATGAGATGGAGTGGAGAGCTCAGGCTTGAAGGAACATGCTCACTTGGAGGACCACATTTGACACTTGGTGATGGATCTGAGGGCGTAGCAAGGTGAGTTGGCAGCATGGGAAGATGATAAATACAAGTGCTCTATGGACATGAAAAGAGAGACCGAGACCGAGATAACATACAAATGGGGATATAGAGATAGAGGAAGAGATATACACATAGAGAGAGATAACATGGGTGAAGCTCTGTAGGATTGCTGCGAGTGGAAATTTGATGTAGAAAGGAATGTACTAGGCTTAGTATTGTAATTTCTTTTTCTTTTGGCATAGTTATACAAGCCTAGTGATGTGCATGACTGCAGTCTACCCTCTATGGCTCTTTGTAATGAAACAATGAATACAATGAGGTTACCTATTGCAAATAGACATGGATATCAGTAGCTTTAATGTATATTTCATTCATAGGAGTTCTCTTTCCTTGCATGCTATGAATGAATGATTGTATCTTTCTTTCTGTTATAATATATGTTATGGAGTCTGTTAAAACATCCAGTCTAAAGAAGCTACAAGGATCTGGAGGCCGTTCTAAGCCCTATGATTCTTGTATGTCTAAACTTCTTTCCTGAATACTCTTACACTAATCATAGATAAATGCTTCCCACTAAAACTCACATAAAAGAGAGACTCGGCACCCGTGCATGCCTTGGGTGAGCACTCAGCTTCTGCTGGGTGATAGGCCAGCGTGCATGGGATTCCTTCCTTTTATAGTGGGAGTAAAATTGACTACATCTTGGTTCCATTGCTGGGACCTCTTTTCAAAGTTGTAGTGGGATATAACATGCATCATGATCTATGTAAAGAGTAATGACGGATCGGTTAACATTGGAAAATGTTGAATCATGGTTTAAGAGCATGGAGGATGAATTTTCTCGGAGATTCAACACTGGACTGAGTTTAATACATGTAGATGGGTAGAAGAGAATCTCTACCATGATCTATATGAGACTTTTTTCTGCTTGCTTCCCAGTAGAGTTATATGGATGGCTTTCAGCCTATGCATCTAGATCAAGTTGGCATTATGGATCATGGATATGGACCGAAGAAGACTACTAGAGGTTGTACAGATGTAGATCTGATGTGGACCCATGCTATAGATCACTTTGGTGGGGAGGAGTACTAGCTAGCTACACTCTGGAATACACCATTTCCACATATTCTTTCCCAGAGATTATTGAGTTTGAGTTTCTACGAGAACCTAGAGGAACATTTCTATGTGTTATTCCTCTAGCTATGAAGATATTGATGGTTACCATGAGTTTAGAGGTGCTCCCAATGGCCGGCTAAACCGTTTTGAGCACTAGGTAAGGAAGCTTGGGTGGAGGAAGATGGAAGATGATACGATAGAAAGGGAGAGGGAAGAAAGACAGCTCAAGTATGGCGAAGCACGTGAAAGGGAGATTACTAGGTGATGTGAGGCTGCTAGTGTGATGGATCTATGGAGACAGATGTTGCAGGAAGGAGTTGAGGTTCACGCGAAGACATGGAACTTGAGCAGTCTGTGCTACCCCATCTTGGCAAGCACGTGAGGGAGACCCCTTCATCTTCTAGTGAGAGTTCGTCACATGGAGAAAGGAGAGTCATTGGCACATATCTAAACCCACCCAGTGACCGAGCCCTAGCACTTGGTTTTCCAATCCAGGAGGAAGTATTGACCCAATTGAAACTAGTGGAAGAGATAGATCCACACCTAGGAGGTATAATTTTTCAGTTCCTTCTTCTATGGCTACACATATTCTAGTATTTGGAGGAGTTTTTTGGACAAGGGGCAAGTGTACAAGCTTTTGGTCTCACATCGAGGGAAGTGGCGGGGAAAAGTAGCGGTAATGGGGTGCTATCACGCACCATCGATGCACAATTCAAAGTGGGACCGTGGGGTGCTTGCACAGCTCCTACGATCCCTATTGGACCCAGTGGTTCTGGTGGATCTAGTGGCTCTGGAGAGGTCAGAGACCCGGTGGACCTAGTGGATTTTGAAGTGTTGGTAGTATTGAAACACGTTAGAGGAGGCTCAAATTTCTACTATGGCAAGTAGTTGGAAAAGCTATCTGCCAACTCGGTCTTTGAGATGTCTCTACATTTTATGGTACATAGATTGTGGGGAATAAGAGGGGCATGTTAAAAAATTTCCCCCAAAGGATGGTATGTGCTATGATGTTAGACTATGAAATCTATCATGGGAACCATGATACAAGTAGATGTCCCTTGCTATGACCAGTCAAATGCGTGATTAGGAAGAATGTATCTTTTTATTGCAAGATTTGCACCTCCACGACCCATGATACTAAAGACCTTAGACTCATTGATCGGATACATGAGGCCATTGATCATGGGGTATGTTAAACCAACATTGCCATTGGTTCTAAAAATGATGACCGCCGTTATGAGGAGAGCGCAGATGGAGGCACGCGTGGAAGAGGTTTTGATGAGGATTTTGTGGATGAGGTAACTATCGGATATGAAGGAGTGAGTTCTCAAAGATGGAACATGTTTCAAATGAGGATCTGATCACATTTGTGAGTGCCTGTCTTATTTGTTTATGTAGTGCTCGTGGTGCGGAAAGAAGCATAAGTATGAGGAGTCCCCTTGTAATTATTTGAGCATATGAATTAAGTAGCACCAAAAGGAAAAAGGCACTATAATGGTTGGCATCAAGAAGGCAGACATATAGTTGCCTGGTGAGTAACATGGGATGAAGGTTTGGAGTCTTCTTGGGTAACAACAAGGGTAGAAGCCATGTGCGCAAGGGAGATACCAAGATATAAGAACATGATTTCAAGGGAAGAGGTCATTCATGGAAAGTATCCAGGGACCCCGCGCATCATCAAAGGAGATATATCAGACACCATGGATATTATTCAAAGCTTGCGAAGGAGATCCAGGTGTCTAAAGGAGTAATCATGAGGGGAGGGAGGAACAAGGAAGGAGAATCGAGGTGCGAAAAGATGACATGAATGAGGTCAAGGAGGTATGCAAAATGCTAAGGCAGAGAAGGGGTTCCTTTGTTAGGATCCTGGTTGAGAGAGAAGGTACCACACACTAGAGAAGAGTGTGAGACAAGTCTTGCATGTGAACCTTCCCCTCATAACATTACAAGCGACTATGACAAGGAGATTACATTGAATGTAGTTAGGATGGATGGCTCCTTGTAATATACTCATGACACCCGGCACGAGAGGTTAATGTTTTGACTTTGGATGCATGGCATTAGATGGGGAGACCTACATTATAGCCATCTTCAAATGTGTTGTATATGGCAAACAAGACTAAGGCAATGCCCATCGATGTCTTGAAGGATGCAACTATTACTATTCAGGGAGCCAAGTTTACTTGGGGACTTTGAAGTCTTGGTGCTCACCGAGGTAGATAATTTCCCAGCATTACTTGGGCGCCCTTGGTGTTACAAGAACAATGTGAACCTTTGGTTCAACAAAGGGTACATCAGTTTTGAGAAAAAATAGGAGCGGGTCATTATACCCCTGGTTGATGGGAAGTCATTCCCTACATTGAAACGTTTGAAGAAGAAGTTCTGACAAGATTTATGTGTGCTCAATCGAGACCACGAGATGGTACACCCTATTAACCGGGGTTATCCAGTTTGAAGATACTTAGTCGATGAGTGATACCACTAGTATGGCATATGACAAATTGGGCACATAAGGACTTATCCTTAATGGGATGGAAGTTGAGAGGATCAGTGACCAAGGTAATAAAGGCATGCATGGTTCGGTGCCTTGGAGGAAAATAACTGCCTAAGTACTCCAGAGGATCCTTCCTTGAGATCTTTCTACAGGAGATAGAAGCTTAGTGGAAGAATGAGAAGGAACGAAGGAAGATGTTGAGTTACGTCTATCTCAAAGACAACAACTTGTTGGTGGGCCACACATTAGGAAAGCCTTTTAAAGTGGCGTAAGGTAAGAATTACTCTCTCTGTCAGATTTTCTAGAAGTAATATACCCACCATCATCAAGGAGTACCATGGGAAGGGAGCCCACCTCTTTCCATGTCCAAAGTGTGAATGGAGTCTGGAGAGAATTTGCGGAAGCCTTGCCACCATCCCTCCTGGGTGCACAAGTTGTATTCTACATTGCGGGGTTGTGCGCGCACATGGTACATTCATTCATAGACATGCCGCTAGACAAGGAATTGGCAAGAGCTCACGGCTGATATTATTCAAGCCTTTGAGTATCAGTACAAACCATCAATTGATAAGGCCTTTAGGTATCAAGTGCCTTACCATGGGGGATAGTGCTAGAATGGAAGATAGGATGTTGAACTACTAGTTGAACTAGGATTAGAGGCGTGTTTCAAGAGATTGAAGAAACAGAAGAGTTACTGACTTGAGTGTGCATGTTTGGAAAAGGAGAAGGGAAATTTAGTATATGTGATTAATGGAGAGGAATCAGAAAGTTTAGATGTTAGCCATTCTCGAGTAGGGACGCGTAAAGTAGTGGATAGTACAGATGCTCACATGCGTGCTTACCATGAGCCATTAAAGACAAATAAAGTTAACATTAGTTCAAGAGAAGAAACTAAGGAAACTATTATTAGAGATTATTGGACTCGAGAAGAAGGAAGGATCAAATATCATTGATCTTTTGCACAAATTCGAGGATTTATTCACCATCCCTCCTGGGTGCATCATTGTACCATGAGCTAAAAGGTGTTCACCATTCCTTAGGGGAGATGAGGATAAAATTGAAGGAAGGTGCGTGCCTAGTTAGAAAAAGGCCCTACCGAGATGAATCCCAATTTACACGTGAAGGTTAAGGAGGAGATAGACAAGATGATAGCTTCTGGGATCATTGAGGCAGTGGAAGAATCGAATGGATAAGTCCGATGGTAATCAACATCAAGAAGGATGGGTGGATTAGGATTTGTGTGGATTATAGGGAATTGAATGTAGTTTGTGTCATTGATCCATTTCCGACCCCCTTCACTGAAGAAATTTTGGAAGGATTCATTGGGCGCAAATCTATTCCTTTATGGATGGATTTTCAAGATACCACCAAGTCTAGATTGCAAAGGAGGACCAGGAGAAGACAAATTTCACCACCGAGTGGGGAAGTTTTGCATATACGGTCATGCCCTTTGGGTTGAAGAATGCGCCTGCTGTCTTTTCGCACATAGTGGTGCAAGCATTCCAGGACTTCATTCATAAGTTTCTCTAGGTTTATTTGGATGATTGGACAATATATGGTCTGTTAAGGACCATTGTGACAACTTGAGATTAATGTTTGAAAGGTGTAGGCAGTTGAGGATATCCCTCAACATTAAGAAGTGTGTGTTTGCTACACCCTTTGGGACTTTATTGGGGCATATCATATGTAAGGAGGGCTTGTTGGTAGATCCCACTAAAGTTGCAGTTATTGTGGGGTTAAGGGAGCCTACTAGCTAGAGTGCAAGTGCAGATTCCTTGGGCATACGGGGTATTACAGAAAATTCATTAAGGGGTATGCCAAGATCGTCACACCCTTAGAAGAGCTTCTTAGACACAAAAGTACCTTCCATTAGGGAAAGGTGCAGCAGAGGGCATTTGATACATTAAAAGATAGGCTTATTACCATGCCTATTTTATGATTTCCCTCTTGGGACAAGCCCTTCCATGTCCATGTAGATGCCTCAGGAACTACCATTGGAGTAGTACTTGCACAACCAGGTGAGGGGATTGTTGATCATCCTCTCTATTTTGTGAGTAGGAAGTTAACACCAGTAGAGAAAAATTATACCACAACCGAGCACGAGGCATTATCAATGATCTATGTGCTTTTCAAATTTAGACAGTATCTGCTGGTGACACCCTTTGTATTCTACACCGACCATATGGCATTAAAGTATTTAGTGAACAAGCCCATTCTTCAAGGGCACATATGTCAATGGGTGTTGTTGTTTCAAGAGTTTGAATTCACCATTGTAGTGAAGCCCGAAAAATAAATTATGGACCTGATCATCTGTCAAGAATTGATTCAGGAGAGGATGCGCAAAGTATTGAGGAAGCAATGCTACACGACACCAATTGTTTAGATTGTGGCGTGCCCTCAGATTTGGAAGAGATTGTTGTATTTTTAAAAGAAGGTGTGGCACTAGATGGGATGAAGGCATTAGAAAAGAAGTAGTTGGCCATACGCATTGTGCCCTACATGTTGATTAGTGGAGACTTATACAAATTGGGACATGATGAAGTTTTGTGCAGATGTGTGTTAGAGCATGAGCATCTTGGCCATCATGGAGGAAGCACACAGAGGAAGTGTGGGTGGGCATTATGTAGGTGATGCCACCACGCATAAAATATTAATGGTAGGTTTATGGTGGGAAACCTTGTACAAAGATTGTAGGGATTATTGTAAAGCATGTGACCACTGTCAGCGCATTGTAAACCAGGAAGGAGGGATGAAATGCCTTTGCATCCTATTCCTAGCATGGAGCCTTTTGAAAAGTGGGTGATAGACTTTGTAGGACCTATTACACCAAGCATGTAGGAATGGGGTCATGTTATGTCATCACTTACATGGATTATCTCACAAGGTGGGCGGAGGCAGCCCCAACTAAAGATTGCATAGCAACAACAACGGCAAGGTTCCTATGGGAGAACATTATCACAAGGTATGGATGCCCTTTGAGTTTGACCAGTGATAGGGGTATGCATTTTTGAATGAGACCATGAGGATCCTATATCTGAGTTCATGGTGGCTCATCATAAGACTACACCCTATCACCCACAAGAAAATGGAACCACAGAAGCATTCAACAAAATACTTGAGTCATACCTTGACCAAAATCTATGATGTTGGAAGACAGGATTGGGATGACAAGGTATCAGCAGTTTTATGGGCTTACAAGACTACGTATAAAAGACTAAATAAAGCCACACCTTTTCAATTGGTGTTTGGCATGGAAGCTATTTTTCCAGTTGAATTTATGTTACCTTCTCTTGTGAATAGCATGCGCAGGAGGATTAGTTGATGAAAAGCACTGGAAGAAAGAATTGATGAACTAATGAAACTAGATGAGAGACGATCACTTTCCGTTGGAGCCAAACAGTGGAAAAGGCAAAGTAAAAGGCTTGGCATGATCGCCATATTAGAAATAAGAAGTTTGAGGTTGGGAAGATGGTGTTACTATATGATTCTAAATTTTTGCACCATCCTAGAAAGTTGAAAGTCCATTGGTTAGGTCCCTACACAATCTCATACATCCTTGATTCGAGGTACGTGCCAGTTACAAGTGCTGGATGGAATGAAGTTTCCTGACACTTCAATGGCAGTAGGTTGAAGCCCTACTATAAATAAGTCTTCTTGGTGTTTGTAAATAAGGTAGTTTTTCCAGTTAGTTTAGAAATTTTCCTTTATGCATTTTCCTTTCCTTGTGTTTCCCTTTCACATTGTTGTTTTGTTTTGCGCCTTGGGCACTAGTAACCTTATTGCTATTTTTGGAGAATTTATGAGTGCACAGAGGACCATGCATCGTTTAAGTGTGGGGTGGAGAAAAGTGAAGAAGCACGTGATTAAAAGTACCAAGGAAGTTGTGTTGAAGAGCCTTGTTGAGTAGCCCGGTTAAAAGAGAAATGAAGAGAAAAGATAGAATGGTTGGTGCCAGGATAAAGCTACTTGTAGATCCCATGTACAAAGGAAAAGGAAGTGTAGTTAAAGCAACATGAGGTAGGAGAAAGCAAGAATCTGGATAAAAGAAGTTCCTTCAAACGTGTTGAGCACGCGTAAGAGTCTCTTGTCAGGTTGGTTTGTGCCAGAAGGTTGGAGGCATTTTCACGTAGGAAGGGCATGTGAGTTAAAGAGGTTTTTCATGCAGGAAGGGCATGAGTGAAGGTGTTGAAGATGGGATTTTTTTAAAAATCTGCATTAAATGAACAAAGTATGGGGTAGGTAGAGTAGCATTTAATGACCAAAAAAAGGAAAAACTATAAATAGAGGGTCGGGGAACTCTCATTTTACTTTGCGAAAATGAAGAGTTGGAGATATAAGTGAGTGTTATCAGCTAGGGTTTTTCAGATTCAATCAAGTGGAAGATCTGTGTGATTAAAAACATGAAGAGCCAGTTTGAGATTGTGAACCAGAAGGAAGGAATTACATGGGCATGGAAAGAAGTGAAGAGATGTTGTCTTGTGAAGAATGTATCAAAGTTAGGGTTCAACAAACTAGGGCACGGGTTTAGAAGAATTATATCACGGATCTGAGATCAAAGGTTGGGAGAAGGAAAGTAGAGTAATAAGGAGAGGATTGGAGTGATAAAATTACCTCGACCATGGCACCCAAGAAAGGAAAGGGCAAAATCTAAGGCTAAACAACTAGAACCCGAGGTAGATACAAATGAAGAATGGTATGCAAAGATGTAGTACCCAAATGGAGTGATGATGGGGAAGGAATGGGAATCCCATTTGAGAAGCATACCGGTCAGTGACTATAATCACCACACCAACACTATAGAGAAATAAATGGCATTAGAATTGGTACACGCCCAACCAAAAAATGAACACCTGAAGGTTTTCCTATCTACAATGATGATGTAAAGGTCAAGCTAGCAAAGGTAGGGTTACTGCAACTCTATGAGTTGCCTTATTTTGGGAAGCCGGATCACTTGTACCAGTGGTTGATGTCTCGGTGCATGAGGACTACTTCCACTTTGTTGGGTACAAGATGCACATGACTCCCCAGTTGATTTCATAGTTTATAGGCCTCATATGCGAGGGAGATAGCCTGGAAGATGACCTTGGTGACAAGGAGGCTATTCAAGAGACCATCACAAAGTATGCCTGCAAGAAAGGGTCGCGGTACTATGACATCTCAGACATCAAGGACCCCGTTATGAAGATGGTCACGTGCACCTAGTAATGAAGTTGAATGGCCAAGAAAGATGGACACAAGTCAACAAGCCATGGCTACATGTCTGCAGGAAGATTACAGAGGGGACTATATATAACTTATCCACATACATTGCTGAGGAGATAGTTAAATGCACAAAGGAAGGGGACAGGATCCTCTTTGGAAATGTCCTACTCACCATAGTGTTCATAGAAATTGGAGTGTCAAATGCACTAGATAAGTTTGTGTGGGAGTACCCAATCGAAGACCCTTCACCCACGAAGAGGTTTGAAAAATATGCATGTGATACAATGATGGCTCCCCACAAAGCACTTGAAAAATGGTATACGCACACTTGAGAAATGCATTCGGGGTAGAATGGAGGATCCCTGAACAACTCCCAGCAACCACACAGGAGAAGCTGAGTTCGCGGTGTACCAGCACTACTGCTTGGGTAGGTTCAAGACTTATTGATGAATCATGGAGCCCTTGGTGCAAATTCCCTTTTGCATTCACTACCCAATACTTCCAAGTGGGAGTAATAGATTTAAAGAATCAAAGAAGCTAAGGCTGGAGCTAGGAAAGTTGGACCAGGGAGCACAGGGATATGAGGAAGAAACTAAACTACCCTGGAGGTAAGCGCACGTACGTGGAGAAGTACGTGTCACACGAAATCCATATGACTAGGCCAATAACACTTCCTATCGTTGGAGGATCCATGGCGCGTGTATACATGCACATAAGGCCAAAATTTGAGAAGGGCACGTACTTGGTGGATGAGATCTCAATACTTGAGGACCCCTTGGGAAAGAAGAAGCCAATGTCTAAGAAGAGAGGTAGAGGAGAGGAAGGAGCACCAAGTGTGCTGACTGCTCAGACAGTGAGCATGCCTTCTACAAGTGCCAAGCCAAGCACCTATGTTCGGAGAAAGAAGTCTCTAGTAAAGGAGAAGATGCCAAAAGTAGAGGTTCACCCAAACAACCCACCACCATGGAGGAGTCACAAGAGGAAGAAGAGAAGGAAGAATCTCCTAACCATAAAGACACCTCTCAGGAAGAAGCAGAGGGTGGATGAAGAAGTTGACTCGGAGGTGACCGACTGCTTGGAGAGATATCTAGGGAGAAGGAGAGGATGAGAGTGAAGGAGGTGGCGATGAGGAGGAAGAGCTAGAGAAAGACAAGGAACCTTTGGAACCTCATGTATTTAGTGTCTATGACTCGGAGGAAGAGAGTGGGGATGAAAAGCAAGAGTTCGTATTCATGTGACGAAAAGGTACACAAGGTGATGAAGGCACTGAAGATACAAAGATGGATGAGAAGGATGCCATGGAGAAGCAGGGAGACATAAGTTTTACCAAGGAGCAGATAACTGAAATAGTAGAGTGAGAAGTGAAGAAGATGCTCGAGGCCCTTGTAGACCAGGAGTTAGAGCATAGCAGACATAGTACTTAAGGAAGGGAAGGAGGAGAGCATTGAAAAGGGACATGATAGCCTAGGAGGCCCCACTCTAATAGTTAGCTTCCCCAAAGGTGTGCACTTGGGTAGAAGAACTCTGGATGCATAATAGAGGTAGATAATGGGCTATGTGGATGATTCAAGGAAGGTGCTACATGCACGGTTCCAGAGCACGATACCCACTAAAAGACTTATAGCCATGGGATCATTCGAGAAGGAGGGCATGCGTACCCCAGGACCAAGAAGATGCTTTCTTGGGCATTTGAGTCCCACGTTGATGAGCTAGACTTTGAGGTCTACCAAAAGGTGCTTATCACATTGCTAGAGTCTAAGGGAGACAACCCCTTAGTAAATTCTCTGTGAGCTCTCGAGAAAGCAAGTGTGCAATGCTCTAAACAAGGTCATGCGGAAACAGAGGCGAGGCTATTCACACGAAATGACAACATAAGGGCTTTAGAGGGAAAATTGGCCAAGAAGGAAGAAGAGTTGGCTAAGGTGGCCAGAAACTTAAAGCAAGAGGAATTAATCAGTGTGTAGCTAAAGCACAAGCTCAAGGAGGAAAAGGAAAAGGTGCAGGAGGTCTACAAGAAAGTAGAATCGATAAAAAGTGCCATCATTTTAAAACACCCAGATCTAACACCAATCCCCCAGAGGTACGCATCAACGCTGGAATGCCTAGAAGACTTAACACACATCCTCACCATGGAGAGATGACCCTTGGCATTGGAATCTATGGAGGAAGTGGCCACGTGCTGAAGGAGGAGGACCGGTTAAAGGTGATAGCACTTGTTGCTGAGTACAACCAAGTACTCATGGAAATTAAGGTCACTTGCCTAGTCTACAGAAGCCACATATGACACATGCACAGATCGAAGATAAGGTGGAAAGCTCCTTGGTTGCCACACTTGAAGCAGAGCTAAAGGAGTTCCAGGAAAAGAACAAGGGGAACAAGGTAGAGAGGGACAAGGTTCTAGTGAGGTAGAAAATAAATCAGAGGTGATTAAGGCTTTAAGAAGCTCAACTAAGGCCCAGCTAAAGGAACTATACCCCCAGATCACCAAAAGAATGGACAAGCTCATGGATTTGGGTAAGGAAATGGAACAATTGTGGACACTTTGGGCACCCAGGGAGCTAGCCTAAGCTTTGATGAAGTGAGCACCCTGGTGGGTGACCTATGCCAGAAGGTGAAGGGCGAGGTCAAAGTGTGGAACAAGCTAGAGGTAGATCTACGATGGGACTTCCCACCTTTTGAATTAATGTCCCCCATTCTTCATTCTTTCCCCTATTATTTCATTCCTTATTCATTTTGTAAGATATGTCTACATCTTGGTTCCATTGAACCAACTTGCACCTTGGTCAAGTAAAATGTTTCCGAGGATAGAGAACAGGCATAGTGTGGGGTGATGTTGGGCCCTTGGAAAATTGGCTAAGTATGAAGGCACATGGGTGTGCGGGATCCCAGTTATAAAAGGGTGCACGAAGGTAAAATGCATAGGAAGAAGAGTTAAGAAGGCACATGGTTCACGTGGCGCGAAAGGAGGTTCGGGACTTAGCTGATTTAAGCATCAAGGCTAGAACACGTGAAAAGTGTGATCGGTTGCACATGGATAAGATGCCAGCCTGGCAACAGGTGGCCCAGAAATAGCATGCTAGTGATGGGATCTTCTAGAAGATCATCATGAGATGGGTGTGGAGAGCTCAGGGATTGAAGGAACATTCTCACTTGGAGGACCACATTTGACACTTGGTGATGGATCTGAGGGCGCGGAAAGGTAAGTTGGCAGCATGGGAAGATGATAAATACAAGTGCCTATAGAATAGAAAAGAGAGACCGAGACCGAGATAACATACAGATGGGGATATAGAGATAGAGGAAGAGATATACACACACAGAGAGAGATAACATGGGTGAAGCTCTGCAGGATTGTTGCGAGTGGAACTTTGATGCAGAAAGGAATGTACTAGGCTTAGTATTGTAATTTCTTTTTCTTTTGGCATAGTTATACAAGCCTAGTGATGTGCATGACTGTGGTCTGCCCTCTATGGCTCTTTGTAATGAAACAATGAATACAATGAGGTTACTTGTTGCAAATAGACATGGATATCAGTAGCTTTAATGTATATTTCGTTCATAGGAGTTCTCTTTCCTTGCATGCTATGAATGAATGATTGTATCTTTCTTTCTATTATAATATATGTTATGGAGTCTGTTAAAACATCCGGTCTGAAGAAGCTACAAGGATCTGGAGGCCGTTCTGAGCCCTATGATTCTTGTATGTCTAAAATTCTTTCCTGAATACTCTTACACTAATCATAGATAAATGCTTCCCACTAAAACTCACATAAAAGAGAGACTCGGCACCCACGCATGCCTCGGTGAGCGCTTAGCTTCTGTTGGGTGATAGGATGACATGCATGGGATTCCTTCCTTTTATAGTGGGAGTAAAATTGAATACATGTCAAATTGGAAAATGGATCAATTTTGGCTCTAAAAGACACCTATGTGAACCCATGAATGAAGCTTGAAGAAATACAACTTTAAACTAAATAAAATTTCTCAAAGAACAAATGTGTGTAAGAGGATATATATCTTCACATTAAACATAGATTATTCAAATAAATGAAGCCACCATTGCATTCATATAAAAAATTAACCATTTATAGGCACAAATACAAGAAAAGAAATCTCCATATGCAAGTTACGGAGGTCGCGAGAATTTTTGAAGCCTTTAAAGGCACAACTCTCAATTTAGTAGAAAAGAACCTATATTATGTGCCAAAGGACTTACATTTATAGAATTTGAGAGAGAGAAGAGAATATTTGATCACATCCAATGATGAATGAAATTGACCACCCATGAACACACAAGTACCAATTACCATATATTTCACATGTCGGTATGGGCACTGACATAACTCCAAGTGCACGCCATTAAATTTCCAATGTAGGAGGATGACACCACTCAAAATTAAATTTAGTTTACTGGAGTATTTGAGTTTTCTTGTTCAAAATAGACACAAATTTTTCATTCCTTTAAAACTTTATATGTTTTTTCTTTGATCCATGCCTTTGTCTTTCATTTTTAACTTTTCATGTTCCACAATCTTTTTTACTTTTGATGATCTACTGATTTCAATCTATTTTGCATTTAATTATCCTTCCCCACATGACATGATGCTCCATTTCTTCACATGATAACCTTTATACCTACAATAATGTCCCTTTGTTATTTATAAACACATAGAACACATATTTCTTGTTTTTTTTTTTTCTTTTATCCTTAGTTGAATTCAAACGTGCTTATTTTTTTCCATGGTGTCTTACAACACTTTTCCTTATGTCACAGATTTTCCTTAGTGGACTACATGATTTTTGCATGGAGTTATCCAAATCTATGGAGTTCCATATTTTCTAAGTCTACTTAATACTAAATTTTCAGGTCATGAAGTACTAAGCCTTTCTTGCATGCCACGAAGACTAAACCTCTGAATTCTTTATTACACGGGTCTTCACTCCCGAGCCACCTAAGTTTGAAACTTGGATAAGTTATTCAAACAAGAATGTGGTACTATTTTGGAAAACAATAGCATTATGGAATGTGTTATCATTACTAATGGAAGGATCTGAAATATGACACAAAATTTAATTCACATGGGAAGGTTTCGTATTATCAAGGAGCTTTATTTTATGCACTAGTTTTGTGAGAGTAAATTTATATGCTAGGTTTCATTGAATTAAATCATAAAAGGATACTTTAAAAATGGTGGCATGGGGCATGATATATTGTAATTAGGTGTGGATATGATGATAAAATGTAGATATGATCCCTACAAAAACTAGAGTTAGGGATATGATGTTTGATTAGAGAGGGTCAGGTTCACCAAATGATATCACCCTTTTTGTGTTTAGAATTTTTATTTAAAATGTCTAAAAATGATTAATCATGTTACATGTGATTATTATGATTTTATTAACTAAAAAAATTAATTTCACAAATGAGAATAACACTTTCAAAGTGACGAGCTATTTATAAAATACCAAACCATAAGGGAGAGAGTGCACTTAGTCTGATTGTGTGTGGATCTAGAGGAGTATGGGCTATCTCGAGTGTAGGAACATAAATATTTGGAATTAGAAACACTTAGTCTATGAAAATTCCACCTAAAACCAAGCTTGGTCAAAACCGTACAACTTAGTCAATAGTGTCGGTACAGTCCCAACCATTCTTATATAGTCTTAGACCTACTTGGAATCTTGGTGTAAAATTCATGAGTGATTCAACTTCATGAAAGTATGTGTCAATGTCTATCAGTAGTCTTCTCTCACCTTCATAATGACTTTGTAAACCCTAATCGAGCCATCAAACCCTTGTAGTGCAAGAAGGATTTCTTACAAAACAAAGTTAGTTAGGTTGTGGGCACCCCCATGTATGTCGGCAATGTATGTATTACACCAAAGAGGAATCAAACCACATGTCATTCTCCTAGAATGTGATATTTTTATAGTGAAATTAAAATTTAATAACCATGCTTTAACAATGTTCTTTCTTGATTTTCACACAAGTGCTCAAATTTTTGGGAAGTGTAACTTTTCTTTCTTGTATGATGAAAATGGAGACTCCTAAACTTAGAAGGATAATTCAGACCAGTGGAGGGTGTTGCCCTAATAATCGTGCACGAGTTATTTTGATGTTTAGGGATATTTGAGTGCCTTTAGTGCTAGCTTTTACATGAGGAGTTCATAAAGTGTGAAGTTCTTAAATGAGGTATGTTTTATTTGCTTATATATGATTTCAAAGGTTTTTATTACATGAAAGGTTGACCAAAAGGGTATGTTTTTTATGAAGGTTATGGAATTTATAGAATTAATACACAACATGTCAGTACAACACTTTGTAAAATAGGGTCAATATGTGAATTAATAACCTAACCGAAAATGACATTTTTGGACAGGAGGGAGTGACCTCACCGGTTGGATCGAAACAAGCTGTGGGATGTTTGTAGAGTAAACACAATATAATTTTTTTCTTAAAACTTAGATTATATCCTTAGAAAGCCATACGACATCTACAACATATCCTTCTACAATGGGAATTATAATCTCAAGAGTTGTGGGGTGATGTCTCTAAAAGTCTCCATTCTCTAATGCATTCGCTTATTCCCTCTCGATCTCTCAAAAGCTCTTTAAAAGTCCCTAAAAAAGGATGTTGACATGTATTTATAGGAAAATTTTCCCTCTCATAATGTTTTAAAATTACTTCCAAATCTTCTCACAATCCCGTTCAAACTTGGATCGGAACTCAGGTTTATTAATGATGTCTAACTACCTCTGAGATGGTAGTTGAGAAAAATTTGCTCAAACTTCCAATTACTTCGGAGCTGGAATTTCCTCGCTTACCTAATTATTTTCATTTTTATGCTTCATATGTTTTTCCTTGCACACTCTATTTACTTGAAATTTGGAAGATTTGTGCACTGGTTGTTGAGTTTGGTTCAAAATAATAATCCACCTTGGTTCATCATTTCATCCCTTTCTAACTTACCAAAGTTCTATGTACTCCTTTTGTAAAACTTCCGCACACTATTGCACACTTTTCTACCATGCCTTATTTTCCTTTCCGACCTTTTCTATTTCTTGTGTGCACCACCTTGATTACTTTGATCCAATTTCTCACACACTTCCTCATGTATTTTGTGCATATATTCCAAATAATATTCTTCCTTTGTGCTTTGATTAATCATTACCTTGCACAACTCTGTGACTCCCCCTTGACTTGTCCCATAAAAAAATTAAATGGGGGTCCTTCTTGTCCTCCAATTAACTAAATTATTGTAGGAAAAATAAGATTGTGCCAATATTATATCCCACTAGTCTATTTTAACTCTTATCAAGCCACATAATAAATTACCTAAGCTTATGTCAACTAATTTTATTTTCCCATCTGTTTGTGGATGGTAAGATGAACTATAAGTTAACCTCGTTCCTAATTTCTTCCACAATGTCCTCTAAAAATTCTTAGAAATTCATATTCTTGTCTGACACTATGCTCATTAGTAATGTATGACTAAAAATCAACACGTGACCTTTAGACACACTCAAACTCCCGAGGTCATGTCGGGACGACCGGTGTGGAATGAATAGATGGCATTGTGTAGTGGAATACTCGAAGATAGGTGAATGTGATAAACATGTTATCGAGTAATCTAATTTCCTCTACATGCACCAAAGGTATTTGATCATCAAGGGGTAATAAGATCCTCTCTAACTTGAACAGGCGTAATGGAACTATCAAGAATGATAAACACACACAAGAGTCTACCAATGTCTATGTGTGAAAATCTCTCAACCGGTTGTGGAATGCATGGAAATTGCCCTTCATTTTCCTTGTAGAAATTTTAGGAAAAGGTCATGGAAATACCAGAGGAAACATATAGATAAGGATAAATGAATGGGCACTATTTTTTTCTCTGGATGGTTACGCTTTAGAAGTCATAGACTTTATCGGATTCTTTGTTGAGTACGTAAATTTTTGATAGTGACAAGTGGAAGTGGTGACGATCTAAATACCATAATCCAAATACCATTATCAATTTTAGTCTCTAAATAAGATGCATTGGGATGAGGGACTCTAGGATCGTATACTTTGTCTCTAGGTTGTTATGGTCCTTGAATGGTCATGTGTGCATTTGTGCAAATTAACTATGAAAGAAAACAATAAGATAATCTAAATAAATAAAACTAAACTATGGTTTTGGATTTTCCAATCATATAAAATAAATGAAACAATAAAAAACAATCTAATCTTATTTAAACTAATCTTTGTATTTTCTGGACTTTCTGGAATAAAACATAAGAAATGAAGAAATTGCTTCTAACTTAACTAAAAGATCCTAAACAAATAAACAGTTGGATGTAACTATTTATCTGGCCTAAAATAGATTTAAGCTATCCCAATTAAAAAAATAATTCCAAAATGTAATTATGGATGTGAATCCTTTTTTCCTCCGAGGAATGGGAAGAAATCGAGCCTCCCGAAACTTTTCTTCCCTTGCAACTTCCCTGGTAGAAGTAAAGAAGGATTCAATGGAATTTATACAAATTAAAAAGATGTTGCAATTGATTATAAATTAAAAAAGAATATTTTCTCTAGACACACTTCCCTTAAAACCCAAAGGGATAGAAAGGAAGCTATCTATCACCAGAAGCTTTTCAAAAGAAATGGAAGCTACAATATTTAATCTATCTATTACAAAAATTGAAATGGAAATGATTTTCTACTCTAGTAAATAATGTGCATATAGATTCAAAATAAATAATTGAAGAAATAAGGAAATCCAATTGTAACCCCAACCTGGAATTTGTAGTGCTAAGGAAAAGCCAGTTGTGGTTTACTCTTGTGTCCCCTCAGTTATCTTTTCCAATCTTCAATGTTCACATGAGTCTAGGAAGTTGGGAATGCAGAAGAAGAAAAGAAGAAGGTATTGGAGAAATGGTGGCTTACAAGTGGTTTGGTAGTAATGCAGGTAGAAGAAGAACAACACAAGAGAACAGTGCTTGGTTGTGTAGTCTCTAGCAAGATTTTAGCAACATAATAATGCAATTCACAATAAAATTCTTTTATCATTTTCTTTAGAAGAAGCATTGGTTTTATAGAGCATAGGTTGGGAAATGGTCTAATCCATTTGGTAGTAATGGAATGCCACATCACAACAAGGAGGGGCGTTAAATCTCAATCAACAATTTAGAAGAGGAAAATGAGGTTGATATGAAACATCCAAGCTTAAAATTAGCCGAATTGACTAAGAAACATGCACAAAAGGTGAACTGGAAGAAGTTAACATGCGTCCCGTATCACACATGGGAAGTATTTTCCAAAACACATAGAACCTCCGGTCTACACATGGTGGAAGTTACATAACCACCACCTAGGGAATACCAATAGTTTCTCAACCACCACCCAGGTAGACTAGCCTTTGCATAACCACCACCCAACCTTTGACCGGTGGTTGTGTAAATTTATGCCCAAAACTAAGGAAAATAATGTAGAAAGTAGGAAATGGCTAAGTAAGGTATTCTAAGATACAAATATAAGTTCCAAGGAGGAAAGGATCTCGAACATATTTGGAAAAGACATGAATCATCATTGGGGACTTTTGAACGCTTTAACAATGTAGCATATGAAAATTTGGGTGTGTACATATTTCCCCATTGGAGAAGCGTTTTAGCCATGAAGAGGCATAAAACGTAGAATTCAAGTATGACATTCCAAAATGGGGAGTTAGAATTTATACCGACATACCATTGTGCAAGTAATGTTATCTAAGCTCCCACTACCTGTAAAATGCAAACAAGACTTAAGTGCAAATAGATATGAAATGAAAAACATACTAAAACTAAAATGGACTTACCATATCCATGGGGATAAAAACATACCTACGTCGGCACTCGATCCTGTAAAGCACACACACTAAAAATACTCCATATATATCTAAAACCATCATTTTCAAATTCATTTGTACTTTCCCTCATAGAGAATTTGGATCTCTGGACTACCTGTGACCATTTTGAGCAAGGATACAATCAAATTGAAGAGTGCGGTGACGTGATCATGGCCCCATAAGCGAGGAGCAATAGCTAAGAAAAAGGTTAGTATTTTGCATTTATTCATTTTAAACCTAAAATGTGAAAATTTAAAAATATACACCTAGGGGGGTAATTTTCACAAATATTTTAGTTAAAATTTTCCCTAGGGGGTCGTCTAGGTGGGTTTGTCTTTTATTTTATCTAAAATGGTCATTTTTTTTTGGAGTTTGTGGGTCATGGGAGGATGGCTTGTCTATTCTAGACATGACTGCTACCCTACATAGGGCAGCGGTTACATAACCATCACTTTGTACATGGTGGCAGTTTTACAACCACCATGATAATTACACAACCACCACTCGTATAGGGTAGTAATTCAGGGGATAATTTTAGTGGTGAATATTCGTAATATGGCAAAAATTTCATTTTAGGAAAATTTGAAAAGGTGATTTTTTCGGAGCGAGTCGGTGTCCTGTGCCTAAAATTTATAGTATATATTTTTTTGGGGTTGGCTTCACCTACATTTGAAAACATCTCCTATAAAAACCTAGGTGATTCACCGAGTAGTATACTATGGTACTACCACAAGTAGCTTACCAAATTACCAATACCGTGAACTCACATACTCTTAAGCACCATAGTTGACACATGCGATAAGGAGGTATTACAGACGCAAAAAAAGGGTTAGTTGTTGACATGTGATAGGGATATAATTGACATGCGAAAATAGGTATTAAAAACACATGACAAGGGGTTAGGTTGTTAGCTATTGATGCATGCAGGATATAGTTGACGTGTGACAAAGACATTTGGCACCTTATTGACGCGTGTGACAGAGACAAAGATAGTTGACACCTTGTTGATGCGAGATAGTGATAGTTGATGCATTGTTGATGACAAGGGGGTTCATTGTTGATGCGATAGGGATTGCGATAGTTGACGTGTGACAATAATTTTGAATTTGACGCTACTTGGTTCTTTTTTTGCCGCGAGACTCTATTCAAAATAATGGAAGGTGCTAGTCCTCAGAATGCGAAGACCCTAAAAGTAACTAAGAAATCTCAGAAGTCCCTATTCAAGTATTTTGGAAACTTTGTTGATATAGATATTGAAACTACCAACAACCATATAGTTGCCACCAGAAAGAATCAGAATACTGACTGTGTGGAAGGTAATATTGAGGTGGACATGCATTCTGCACAATATCAAACAAATGACACCTATGATAATATGCAAGATCGTGAAGATATTATTCCTATTGGGGTGCAACCAGAGTGCATCAAGATATCACACATACAAATACTCAGCAAAATGGAACACAAAATCAAATTCAAATTTTGGTTCACAAAGAGGAAACTAGGTGATTGTGATATTGCTCAAAATTCTACTCAAAAAATTAAAACATTGAAAACGAACAAGAATATGTGGACCATTGGCAAGACATACAAGTTTGATTGGGTAGCCAAATTTTGTTTATCGAACTCGTATAATCATCTAATTCAAGAGATCCCATCTGAAATGTACATGTACAATATATGCGTGGAAATTGGGAAAGCAACAAAAATGCAAATGAAGTTGGACACTATAGAAAAACATTGTGGAAAACAATATTTGATCAGTAACGGGGTGGATGGACAAAAATCAAAACACATAGGTGGAAAACTGAAAAATAATTCATGCACATTAAATATGCGTAATGGATTATGAAATAGAGTAGAAAAAACGTAGACATCTCGTGGAAAAGGGAGGATGATCACATCATGAAATTGGTAAGATGAATCAAACAAATCTACATGCAAAACTCATACAATTCTCAACTTTATTTCACATACTAAAGAAAGGAAGACCAATTTCATATTTCCTCGATTTCAAAGTTTTGTATCAATATAATGGAATTCCAATGTACCTCAATCTCATTGGTCTGAAAGTAGTGGATGGATGGGCCTTTCGATGATAGAGAAGGAAGATTTGAAAGAGAATGTAAAAAAATAAAAGTTTATCTCTCTTTCAATTGATGAAGTGACAACAATCGACAACACTGCATGGGTATGTATCCATGTCTATACTTTAGAAAATCATATAAGGACACCTCATCTGTTGGGTGTTATGAAAATGGTTGAAAACTATAATGCCGAAAACCTACATAAAATAGTTGTTTCTCATTTGAAATATATTGCTGGAATGACTGATTATGAAATTTCTATGAAGTTAGTATGCGTCGGAGTAGATGGTGCATCTATCATGCAGGGTCACCGAACAGGGCTATGTGTTAGATTACAAATAACAGTGGCCCCATATATGCTACCAATTCATTGTATGGCTCACAGAATGAATTTAGCATATAAAATGGTAAGAAACTATGAAAATGTTGCTAAATTAGAAGACCTTATAAGATAACTTCATGCCTATATGGCAAGCAACCCAAAGTGATTTCTTGAGTTCTAGAAATTTGTAATTGGAATTACAGATGGAAAAAACTTCTGAAATATGTTGAGACTAGATGGATCTCTTTGTATGAACCTACATGTAGATTTCATGAGGAGTATCCTTCGTTGGTTGGTTTCATGCACAAATATCATCATGAAGTTGATAGGGCAAGGGACTTGTTGTTCCGTTTAACTGATTTGGAGACATTTCTTACATTGGTTGGTATTCTTCCAATGTTGTAGGAGATCAATACACTGATGAAGCATGCACATGGAATATTAATCTATATTGTGGATTTTATACGGATGAGAAAAATGGTATGTCAAAGTCTTGATATCTTTTACTATTCCCAAGATAGTTTTGATACACATTTTTTGAGAATTGGAAAGCTTTATTAGATCTTAAAAATCCCAATAACTATTTGAGATTTAATATCCACGATCACCTCTGCATCACTATTAATGGGAGGGACATACCACTACACATTTTATAAAAATTTCAAGATATTACAGGATCAGAATGAGAAGATGTTCCTGTGACACGTAATCTCTTTGAGTCTGTTATAGTTGAAACAAGAATAAAGCTTTAAAAAATTTAGAATCCTTATCATCAAAAATTAGAGAACATTTCTCCAAAGATAAAATTCTTGAAGCCATGGGTGTGATGAATCCTAATTTTTGGAATACTGAAGGTGGTCGTGTTGACTTTGTAAGAAAGCATTTCCATAAATCCATGGGTACAATAATGGAACATTTCACAAAGACTTTAGAGTTCAAGGGTATGGAAATCAAAGGTATACTAAATGCTGATTTATTAAAGTTTCAATCAACAAATTTTGCAACAACAATGAGGAACCAATATAAAAATTTAGACGAACCTTCTGAAAGTGGTGCTATTACAAGGTTGTGGCAAGGAATCTATCAAATTTCTATCTTACAAGAAGATATCAGTGAATATTTCAGATTATATGAGTTATGCCAAACAATGATTTTGGGGTCTGTGGAGGACGAAAGGGTTTTCAATGCATTATCATTTATAAAATCAAAACTGAGAAACAGGTTGGATAAAAATCTAGAAAGTTGCATGAGGTGTTATGTATCTCACTACTCCATGGAAACCTTTCCTTTCGACAAAGCAATTGTGCATTAGAATTCCCTTTGCAAAGAAGAGGTGTGAATAATACAGCTACAAGTATAATTGTTCCCAACATTGAGAGTGGAATTGGTGCATCACCACACTCTACAAGAGAACATCAGTTTAAAGAAGCTATTGATAATGGCTTGATTTCAACTTTAAATAGGTATCTCCTCACCTTACTTTTATTGTTTTTCACCTTAAATTTTGTTTCAGCTCTTGTTATCATTAAAGATGTTACATGTATATATATTTACATTTATTTAAATACAATTTATTTATTTATTTATTTTAAACATGGGTTGACATCCATCCGAGGAAGTTTGGTACTTCTTGGGCTGACAATGTCGAAAACTCATCCATCTATCTACTAATCCATTTCTTGTGTTGAGTTTTCTTAAAACAAAGATTTAGCACATTACTAGTGATGATTTCACAACCATCTAAAACACTAGAGGTAACTTCAACCCTATCATATGACCTTTCTTGATTTTTTACAATTATGTTTAATTTATTTTTTATATTTGCAAAATGCTTTGATATATTTTTTAAACTTTGTGGGATAAAATCACACAATCAAATTTTACACAGAGGAAGATTTTTCCATATTATACAATTCATAATCCACGATCCATTATATAATTCATCATCAACAATCATGCTTCAAGCTAAATCTACGTCCACATAAAATTCATCATCATCCATATATATCATATCATTATCATATCATAATCCTGACACTCCAATTATTATTAAAACAATTATTTATCTATTTTAAATTTGCGAGAAACGTCTCTGTCCTAACACATTCCATTTTTTAAAAACAATTATCCATTATCATCATTCATCATCATCTATATCCATTCTAATGTCATCATGATCATATCATTACAAGTATATCATTACAACATTCTAAATTAAGTAGAGAAGAAACATAAACGCCATATACAATCTAGATAATAAAATTCAAATGCCATGACCATAACATTCAATGTTTTAAATTTTCAAATATAGATTCAATTTTTCAATTTTCCATACTCAATAATGAAAATTTTCATCCCTCAATTTTTTGTACCCCTTTCCACTTTTGTACTCCTTTCCCCAATGGCTTCTCCACTTTACCCCTTTTCCCAACTGTAAAAATAATCCTAGAACTTATGAGATCTTCCACAACACTTTGTCTAGATTTTTTTTAAAAATTCTTTCTTCTTTGTTGTATCTCCATGGGACAGCAAATTTGGATCAGCAGCTGCCTTAGTTTTGAATAAAATTTTAGGGTCAAAGTTGTGCTCTTTAATTATCCGCTTCAGTTTATTGTTTTGTTTGTTAACCAAAACAATATTTTCCTTCAAATTCTTCGCTACGGATAAATTGTTCTTCATAGTTTCCAAGTGAACTTGGAAAACCTTTGCTTGAATCTTCAAATTTTCATATTTCAACTGCACAAAAAAAGTGATGTCAATTCAACATATTACTAAAATAAGAAAACTTTAAATTAACAAAAAATATTGTTTGAAAGTGATAATACTTACGACCGCTCTATCTCTCTCGGCATTTGCAACTGCTACTAGATCCTTGTCCTTAGACCATTTGTTAAAATATGTCAGGCCTCAACACTAATATTTTCTAATTTTTTAATGTCTTATCCAAAATTTCATCTTTATAGTTGTTGTTATACGTGATAGTCCCACTTCTTACTTGGGTAAGTAAGGAATCCATCTTCACAGGTTGATTCTGGATTACAGCATATAAACTATCCCTTTGCCAATAATTTTCATAACAACTTATTATCTCATTGATAAGTACTTTAGCCCTTCTCTCCCATTCTATGAGCTGACTAATATGAGGTAGAATAAACTCATCGACATGGGATTGACAATCATAACCAATTAAGTTCTCTAAAGGAAAAGGTAACAACTGTTCACCTTCATATCTGATGAAGATGATCTCACTGGAGAGGTATGGGGGCTTTTGGGTTGATCAACTGCTACTTGTTTCTACCTTTGGGTGGCTTGATCTTGTTTGTGATAAAATAAATCAAGATTCAAACAAATAAATCTAAAGTGAAATGTAATTCAATATGGTAAATTATGTTGAAATAGAAGTATACATGTTGGCCTTGAATCATCTCACGTGTATTGAAAAATCTAGTTGGGTCATTTCTATCAATGCCCAAGTAATATTCATCTAAATTTATATTATTTAAAACTAATATGCCCATTACGCTAGGCAAGCCACCAAGTGAGAGGGTTGGAATTTGAAATGAGGAGGCAATGTTTAGTGTCCCACTAGGGGCCGGAGCAATTGGCATGCGTTTACCAATGTTCTTTTTCCCGATCCTCTGGTTGACATTTTGAATATTATTGGTGGAGGGGAGGCGGTGCCACTGTTTTTATAGAAGGAGGACTGCAATGTGCTAAAAAGTTCAAGAAAAAACATATGAAAAACTAGAAAACAATGGAAAAAATACAAAATTAAATGAAGTACTATTCAAAACTTGTACCTTGTTGTTGAGGGGTATCTTGTCACGGTGCTTGAGGTGGCCGTGTTGGAGTAGTAATTGGTGGTTTTTGAGTTGTTTGTTGTTGGGATTGCTGAGGTGGTTGTTGAGAAGACACAAATGCATGCGACTGAACTGAGTGAGTTGGGGAAGATGGTTGACTTTGAGAAACATGTGTATGGTCCAAAGTCCCTGCAATGTCATCAACATACGATTGTATGTCAATTCAATAGGGTAAAATTTAAATGGGAAAATGAAAATACAAATTTGGAATTTGTAAATAATACATGTAAGGGTATTACTTCTCTGGCGTTTAATGAATTCAAATGGTTGGGTGAGCTTCCATTTCAGATTGTGAATCTCCCGATGCCTCAGCGTGTTGTTGGCCTCTTCCTCTTGATGCCACATTTTTTAGGGAAGGGCCTCCATAAATCTTCTCTGCAAACAGTAAATAGTTAATACCTGTGCATAGTGTAATGTCAAAATACAAACTTTATAGTAAATAGTTTATACCTGTTGTTCTTCAAATGGAATTGAAAATTCATCAACGCCTCATCCGTGCAAGTGGGAATTGGTTTGTATTTTAAATTTAAAAGATCCTTGTAATAAAGGCCAAGGATATAGTTTGTGGAGTAAATGACAAGTTTTTCTAAAAGCTTTGCATTTGTAATGTCAGTTCTTATTTATTTGATAAAAAGGTGCACCAATAAAATTTTTGTTTTGATAGTTGCAACAATGTATGCAATGGCCCAGTTTGGTATATCTATTTTCCAACCCTGCAAAACTATTCTGGATTGAAAAAAGGAAATCATTGTAGCAAGAAAGTGGTGTGTAATTGCTTGCGTATCCACACCATGTCTAGATTTATTGACATGAGCTGCAAATGACAAAAAATAGTGGGAATTAATATAAATTTAAATTGTATAAAAATCAAAAAAAAATAAATAAAAATGATGAATGAAAACAGTTTACACTTACAATCAACATGGAAACCAAATTCAATTTGAGATATTTCTTATCATCTTCGATGAGTGTTGCCTTCATTGTAACAAAGGGTAAATTTCTGAATGGGAGGCCTGTAAACCGATGAATATCAGTTGGGTCGATACCGAATTGAAACAATCGGTCATCCTCTGTATTGTAAGAGGAGAGAAGGTAGTTCAAAATATCTTGGTCTGTTTTGAAATGGGGCATCTTAATGAGCCCACCAAACTCACATGCATCGATCAAATCCTTGTATTCGGAAGTCATTTGTAAAATAGTCTGGATGTGGGGGCACAAAGGATTCCTATAGAGTATCTTTCCCGTGGATAGGGCTTGTGGGTTGACTGGATTTTCCTCTTGATTTTTTTCTTGAGCTTGGGATGCACTTGTAGTCGCCATTGTAGTTTTCCTTGAGCTTGATTGTACCTGACCTAGATAATGGATTCTTGTATACAAGAAAATTTGACACTAAAAGTGTAAATGTGAAAATGATCGGAGGGAGGGTATTTATAGGACAAAACATGTGTTAATGAGCATTGTTGATGCATGTCAATGAGCCATATTGATGCGCATCAACAAGGCACGTTGACACGCGCTAATAAGGTTCATTGATGTGTCAACAATCCTTGCTTTGTCGACGCATCAATAGGGCTTGTTGACGTGTGTCAACAAGGCTCGTTGACACGCGTGTCAACAAGGATCATTGATGTGCGTCAACAATACTTATTTATGCACATAAATAAGATGTCAACGAGGCTTATTGACATGCGTCAATGATTCTTGTTGACATGTGTCAATGAGGTGTCGGTTCTGCTGACTCTACGGTCTCTCTGGCTCAAAAAATAGGTGAAAATTTAGTTATGAAAAAATGGTAAATTCACCTTTCACTGAAACCGTTCCGGGGATATTCACCAGGTATTTTCCACCTCCAATTTTCTAGAGGTGTCTTAAAATTAACCCAACAATGATTGCGTAATTGTTGAGTTAGAAGCTTGTTTTGACCAACTTATATGGTTTTTCTTATATTTTAAGTTGGTTTGTATTATTTTGATGAGTTTATGTGTTGAATCATGTTGTTAACTTACTCTTTTTCTTATTTTGGTGAAAGGTAGGATTCCTATGTTTCACTGGAGCCAAGATAGAGAGTGTGAGTGACTTACGGGATTATTGACTAGTTATCCCAAATAGAGAGGGACATGTTACATAGAGTTGGCATATGGAGGATTTCAAAAATGACGTTAATAGTTTCAACAAGTCATTTACGTGTGACTTATGAGAGCTACTTTTAGGGATGCCGACTAGAACACTTTCCAGTTTCTTGGTGTTAGGGGAGAGTGGATCATCACTCTCGAGGATTTTCACATGATTTTGGGTGTTCTATGAGTGGTAGGTGATTGACATTATACAGATGCAGGGATCGACCGCCTTATCTAGGAGTTGTGTAAAATACATGGGAGATGATGTAAAACTTGATACGGGTGTTAAGAAGGGAATGCAATAACTTTATATTGTCCCCAAACCTAAACTCACCTACGCAAGGCCATCATCAATATTTTGGCTTTGCGTTTGGTGGGAGAAAGGGTGGGGACAAGATCTTGTATTGTTGGTCTCTTGTTATTCAAGCTATTGAGTAGTATGGGAGGATATATGCTTGGGGTGTGGACATTCTTGGAGCCACATATCATGATTTATACCATGTTTTTAGGATACAGGGGAAGTACATGAGCCACCCTACATTGGTTATGAGTTAGGTCTATGAGAGGATCATCCCCTACCAAAGGGGAGTTGGCATATCAGATCCGGGGCCTATCATATCCATAAGGTGGAAAGTTTTACAGTTCTTAGAGGGGTGCACTAACTTGTCACTACACTCACCATAAATGACTTCATTGCGAGGCCATACTAGGATATGATTGGGTTATGGGGTGATGACAGGACTATACTAATTTCTTATGGCAGTGTGACGTAGTTAGTAGATAGGATAACTAGGGTGGAGGTCCACCCTATTGACAGAGTCCCTCAATAGTTTGGGCTTCCATATGAAAATGCACTTCCTACCACTCCCATTATTTACCATGGCATCAGAGAAGCTCATGGAGGCCCTAACGGTTTGCATGGTTGGAAAAGCTTTACACCAGGGTACCTATCAGTGTGAAGGTTATCCCAGTTCCTAGAGCACCAATAAACCTCCTCCACATTAAGATCACACCCACTCATAGCGGGGGAGGAGGAAGAGGATGCCCACATAGCTATAGAGACAGAGACTAAGGGCAAGACTAACATGGAAATGGGTAAGGAGGTTGAGTATAAGGGCATGATGAGGAGGAGGACAATGATGCAGAGTGGAGGGTGATAGAGGAGCTATCCATTGCAAGAGAGAAAAGGTGGAGGCGAGAGAAGGAGAATCTTATTTCTAAGGAGACACTTTCTCATGAAGGAAGTGGCAACGAGCATTCCATGATGAGCTAGCATGTCATCTCATGAGAGGGTGAGGCTTAGCAAGTGCCCTGCAACAACTTCACCACAACCACGTGCACCATTTGACCCTTCTTGGATGTCAGGAGATTCAAGTATGTAGATACTCTTCTCTCAACCCTGTTAGCTAGAATATTTAGTGAACTACACGTATTTGTTTTTTATTTTTTAATAGTTTTCTAAATCACCATTTTTTTCCTTGTGTTTTTCAACCACTGCTGATGGTTGGTAAGATTTTATCGACCGAATCTTGGTCGACACATTGATCATTCCCATGGGGAAGACTCGAGAGGAGATACTTGTAGACGTGGGGAAACCGATGTAGGTCGACCATCACACTGATGTTTTTGCACCACTTTGGTGAGCCACAGAGATCCTTTCGAGATGAGGACCAATCTCGCTGCATTCCAGCTTACCCTAGAGGATGGAGAGGAAGAACCACTCCTACGAGGCGAGGTTACACTAGTGGCATCATATGGCCAATCTCATCACTCAATGCATAGAGGATCACATTCATGCCATAACACCATAGCAGGAGCCCTAGTCGCACACCTTCTCAGGGGTCTTGTAGGGAGGGATAGGTCATGGGCCTTTATTGGTTCGATGTCATTTTATGAGACATATGTATGGATTTTTTTAATTTTGTGCTCATTGCAAGCATTTTGACCACACCTAGAGTGTGATGGCATTGTATACAGACTTGAATTATTATGGATATATATAGATACTTCTTTTTGTTTCAGTCATTCTTGCGTAAGAGTTGACTCATTGATGGTTTATCTTGCTTGTGTACTCTTAGATGTTCAAAATTCTTGATGTTTTTATATGCTTTTTGGATGCATGCTATGGATGATGATATGCTAACATAATGATCTTTTTGTTATTTTTCTTTATATGATGATTATGTAAACACAATGTAATGTCAAAACTTTATTTTCATATAATATTTAGTAGTTATTATTTTGTTGGCAAAACATGATGAATGTGATATGATAAGAAAATGAACCCACTCCACTTCTAACTCTATACAACTAGTAAAATGTGAGGGCTCAACACTAAGAACTAGAAGGGATGTGAGTTTTATGATTTTGATGAATGGAAGTGATGAGAGAAAGATAATATTTTTGACAAAAATCCAATTAGAAACCTACAACCTAACTCTACATATAGTTTAGTACACAACCTAGAATGTGATTTTCTTGCAATTTTATCTAGACTTAGATCCGTAGATGGCCTCTTTATTGATAAAATATGGTTTTAAGGATTTTAATCTCTTAGAACATATACATATAATTCACTTTCTTGGGATTTGAAGTTTTAAAGAACTTTTTATTTTCTAAATTGCTTATACCTTATTAACTTATTATGAAAGACCCCCTACACCTTGCCCCATGCTACCAGTAGGAAACATGGGCTCATCACCAAGGAAAATATATAGGCAAGTAAGGGAACTTCCCTCCTTTCCCAACCTCACGCCACTAGTATGAGGCATGGGCTCATCACCAAATATTGGTAGGGAAAGAAAGTGTAGTTTTATTTGTAATGAAATATTTTGCATTTATTGATTAACTTATATCATTTTTTAATTTTAAATTTAATTTGTGCTTTTGGGAGAGAGATATTTCCCTAGCCTTAGCCCCATATGACTAGTAAGATGCTTAGGGTTCATCAGGGAAGGATGAGATATGAAGGACAAGCAATCCAGGTAAAGTGCTTAGAGTGCTTTTATTACCAAATAGGTTTATTGGGAAAGATATGACATCAGGAAGCTTCTAGAACAAACTATGGGAAAAGACACCTATGCTAGAAGGAAACTATAGGAAAAACCAAGTATGCAAGCCTTGGTAGGATTAATGTCAAAATTATGTCTTAACTTGTTGAGGTGAGGAGAAATTAAAATTGTTGATGATAATATTGCGGATATTTGAAGAAATGTTATCAAATGTTCTACCAATGTTTTTATAAGTTTTTGTAAGTTGCTTGAAAGATAAGTTATTTTATTACAAAATCACATGGAAGATGAAAATGCAGTGGGGATGCAATAAAGTACATGTGGAAAAGTAGATGAATCATGCGTAGTAATGTTTCAAGTGAAGTGAGTTAACGGATTCACCAAATTATTTTCCCTCTAATGTCTATAGGCAATATGCCCCATTTGTGTAGTCCTCCATGACTTGATATGGGCCCAATGACTTGGGCCTGAATTTCCTTCCTTTTCGGTTTTGTGTCGATTCGAAGTCAAGTATTAACACCAAATATCCTACTAGTATGTCATGCTCATACACCTTTTTGTACTTTCATTCATCCGGTCAATGTAGACACTATGTCATTGCTCAACTTTGATTCGAGCTTCATTGATGGTTTCTAGCTCAATGAGTCGTGCCTCGCGATATCCTTCTTCACCTAAGATTCCTTGCAATGATATTCGAGACTAGGTATCTCAACTTCAAGCGGTAAAACTACTTCAAAACCAAACACTAAGGAATATGGGGTTTCCCACATAGGTGTTCTTACCAAATTTCTGTAGGCCCACAAGGTTGGAAATAGCTTCAAATGCCAATCATGTTTATTCTCCTTAACCATTTTTAGGAGAATGGATTTTAACGTCTTGTTCATAGCCTCAGCATGTCCATTATCCTAAGGATAGTATAAAGAGGTTGTGTGGTGGTTTATCTTGAACTTTTCACATAACTCACACACCTCTTCATTCTTAAAAGATGTGCCATTATCTGAGATAATGACCTATGGGACCCCGTACCTACAAATGATTTGATTGAAGATGAAATTTTGATCATAGACCCAAGAACGGTGGTAAGAGGCATGGCCTCAACCCACTTTGTGAAATATTATGTGGCCATAATTATGAAATTGTGGCCATCCGTTGATGAGGGAGAAAACTTCCCTATCAAATATAAACCCCATGTGGAAAAGGGCTAGGGTGTTGCAATAGGTTGTAGAGCTTGGGCAGGTATATGAATCTCATGAGAGAATTCCTGAAATTTGTGGCACTTGCGCACATAATCCACAACATCATGCTCTAAGGTGGGAAAAAATAACCCACCCGGGTGTATCTTGTGCGATAACATGCCCTTCAAGTGACCCCCACAGAGACTCTAATGTTGGCTTTGAAGAGAATCTTTTATGACTCTTCCTTGTTGACACACCTTAACAACATTCCATCAAAGGCTCTATGATAAAGCACTTGTTCTATAATCACATATTTGGTGGATATGACATATAGTCATCTTCTCTATTATGAGGTTTCCCCCTCAGGGTATGCGTAGTCCATAATGAAATTGACAATTTCGAATACCATGGACACATGACAATGGGAGGCTTGCTTTCTATGTAATATACACACTCATCGGGAAATCCAAGTCTACTAGATCTCCACCATCTAATGGGTTTTCTTTCAACCAATCTCAATGATTTTCCCTTGATATACTTTTGATTGAAAAAGGTTAACTCAAATTCACCCATTAGGGTCATGAAGCATCCAACTTTCTTGGACAAGGAACCTTGTGTTAGAAATGTTTGAAGATGGTATGTCTTGATAATTACTCATGTTTCTTGGTTAAGCATATAATGCCTTAACCATTTCATTATAAACACTATAGCAAGGCATTCCTTTTCTTCCATGTATAGCATGTCTCATAGTCTAGCAAGGTGCGACTAATGAATTAAACGCACATTCACATTTATCATCATCTTCTTGTGCTAACATGCAAGCTAGAGAGACGTTTGTAGCTCGAGAATACAGAATGAGAGATGATCCACCTTAGGAAGAATGAGCATGGGTGGCAATAATAGGAAACATTTGATTGATTCAAATGGTTCATGACACTCAAGTTCCGATGTTACATCAATCCTTCTTTAACAAATTTTTGATCGGATGGATAACACAGGTTAAATCAGGTATGACCTATGGATTTCTCTGAGCTTTCTGAGAAAAGACCTAATGCCTGACTCGTCCATGGGCATGGTCATATCTAAGAATACCCTAATTTTTGTTGGATCTAAATTAATCCCTCAAGAAAGATGATGTAACCTAGCAACTTCCCTCATGTCACTCTAAATATGCACTTTTCTAGATTTAATGTGACATCGTATTCAATGAGATGAGAGAGGATGATACAAAGCACCTCGGGTGATTGCAGCACTTCTTAGCTTTATCATAAAGGTCATCAATGTATGATTCCACAATCTTGTGAATAATATCATGGAATATATAGGTCATTTCCCGTTGATAGGTAGCACCAGCGTTCTTAAGACAAACGACATGACCACGTAGCAATAGGTACCCCAAGGAGTAGTGAAAGTGGTATTTTTCTAATCCTCCTTAGAGATCCTAATCTGATTGTAACCCAGAAACCATCCATGAGTGACAACAACTCATAT
Organism: Taxus wallichiana var. yunnanensis; assembly: GCA_018340775.1. Taxonomy (NCBI): domain Eukaryota; kingdom Viridiplantae; phylum Streptophyta; class Pinopsida; order Cupressales; family Taxaceae; genus Taxus; species Taxus wallichiana. Next base: position 351,868,470 of record CM031235.1, read on the forward strand.
CCAATTGTTGTGTCCATGATAACATCAATGGAAGGTAATGGGAAATCATCCTTGGGACACGCCTTGTTTATGTCCCGAAAATCAATGCATATTCAAATTTTCCCATTCTTCTTAAGAATGGGGACTATGTTTGATACCCACATTGAATAATCTATAGGTTTGATGAATCCCACATGTAGGAGTTTCATAACCTCTTCTTTGACCATCAAAGCCACTTTTGGCTTCATAGGTCTTGAATTTTGTTTGATGGGCTTGGTGTCAAGTTTGGTTATGATATTGTGGACTACAACATGGGGAGTAATTCCCATCATCTCTTTATAATTGGATGTGAAGGGTTTTGAGTGCTCCTTAGAATACTTGTATGGATTTCCACTTCTTCCAGAGTTAAAGAAGAACCAAGTTTCAATATCTTAGGGTCTTCCTCCGTCCCAATATTTATATCGATGGTCCCTTCGATTAAAGAGGAATTTCCTTCTTCAAACTCAGGCAGGGATGGAGGTAGTTCTATTTCTCCTTCCTCCTCTACTTCATAGATCTCAAGGCCTTCTAATGAGGAAGGACCCATCGTATGATCTCAAAAATAGGAGGAAGAGTGAGGTATGAGAGTGAAGCCCCTCTTGTGATGTGTGGGATGAAGGTCAATGTACGCATTAAGGTAACCTAGTATAACCTCATCATTCTCTCGCATAATCTAAAGTGGTAGGCTCATTCTTAGTCTCAATGTATGCCAGAATTGGATTGGTAGGAATTTTTCAAACTAGGGTTTTGGCTCGACTAAAACAATGAAGTCGGTATCTTCCAAATCTCCACTTGGATAGAACAGAGAAGTGGAATTATCCATGGAATCAGCTAAAAGGTTATGTTTACGTGGAATAGATTCAATGGATGATTGTTGATCTATAGAACATTACAAGTGTGAGTGTCCTGATTTTTGTAATGCTCTTGGTGTGGGAAAAAGCACAAGTATGAGGAATGCCTAGAATTATTTGAACACATTATCCAGAAGTAGTGGAAGGATAAAGGCACTAGAATGGTAAGTGTGAAGATATTTGATCCACAGGGGATACCAAGGGTGGCGCGTGAGTCAGAGTTAGAACATGTACTTGTGACAATGTGATTTAAGGTTGCACATGCCGAGATACCAAATTAGAGACCACTGATTACAAGAGAAGAAGTGGTACATGGGAAGTATCCAGACCCTATGCATCAAAAGGAAGTTTATCAAGAAACCATGGATGTTATTAGAAGCCTACAAGGAGATATCCAGTTCCTGAAGGAGTAGTCACGATAGTTAGAGCAGAAGAAGAGCGTTGAGGCTCCACGAAGGATATGGATGAAGTTAGGGAGGTATGCAAGATGCTGAGACAAGAGAATATCATCCCTCTATTAGGAGAGTGGATGAGAGGAAAAGTACCAAGCACTAGAGGAGAGCACGAGAGGCAGGTTTTGCATGTTAATATACCTCCTCACAACCTTGACTATGATAAGGAGATTACCTTGAATGCAGTTGTTGATGGATGAATCTTAAGTAATATTCGATTGACACGTGCATGAAAGTTAATGTTCTCACCTTGGATGTATGGAATCAAATGGGAAGGCCCCATTACACCCATCTTCAACTCTATATATATATGGCTAATAAGACAAAGGTAATGCACATTGGTGTTTTAAAGGATGATGCTATAACTATCCGAGGGGGAAAATTTAATGGATACTTCAAAGTCTTGGAACATGTTGAGGTGGATAAATTTACAACATTACTTGGGTTCCCCGTGCTATAAAAACAATGTTGAATTACATTTTAATAAGGGGTATATAAGTTTTGAGAACAAGTAGGAATGTGTTATTATTCCTTTGATGGATGGAAATTCAACGCCCTATACTAAGTCCTTGGGAGAAGAAGACTTGGACCGGATCTCCGTGTGCATAATCAAAGGCCCCGAGGTTGTACATCCAAAAAAATATGGTGTTATTTAGTGGGAAAACGCTCAATCTATAAGTGATACAACTAGTGTGGCATGTGACAATTGGGTGCATGGGACATATGAGTTAGTTAGAAGGTAGTTAAGAGGCTCATGAGACTAACAAAGGTGTGGTCAATTAGGTGCTTGGGAGGAAAACAATTTCCAAGTTACACTGGGGGAGCCAACCCTGATGTTTTCTTGTGAGTAATAGAGACCCAATGGAGATGTGAGATCAAAAGGAGAATTATGCTTAGCTACACTTTTCTCGGGACTACGACATGTTTGTGGGAAACCCATTGAGATAACCTTCTATAGTGGCACGAGGTTAGAATCACGTTCTCTGTTAGTTTTCTATGAAGCAATACGCCTACTACTATATACGACTATCATGGGAAGGAACCTACCTCATTTCATGTCCAAGCATGTGAGAGGGCCTAGGATGGAGGGCATGGAATCCTTTCCTCCATATTTATTTGTGCATATGCTTTACTTGACCTTGCAATGCTACATGTGTGCATGGTACATTCATTCATAGATGTGTCGTTAGATAGGAAACTTGTAGGAGTTGATGGTTAATCTCCTTCAAGATTTCAAGTATCGAAGTACTAAGCCATCGGTGGATAAGGCGTTGTAGGTTGTTAAGTGCCTAACTATGGGAGATAGTTCCATGGCGGAGGATAGAATACTAGAGTTTTGGGAGAACTTGGCTTGGAAGCGCGCTTTGATGAGGAAGAATCAAATGAGGTACAACTTGAGCATGCATGCATGGAAAAGGAGAAAGGAAATTTGGTCTACATGATAGATGGTGAAGAGGTGGAAAAAATTGATGCTAACCATATTGTTAGTATGCGTGAGGTTATGGATATTTCGATGAGCAAGCGCGCCCTTACCATGAACCCCTGAAAACCAAGAAGGTTAACATTGGCTTGGAGATAGAACCTAAGGAAGCTATTATTGGAGATTACTAGACAGAAAGGGAGGTTTCAAAGATTATTGATCTATTGCATGAATTCTAGGATTTATTCCCATGCGGGTACCATGAGCTTAAATGAGTTCACCCCTCCTTTGGAGAGGTGTAGATAAAACTGCGAAGGAAGGTGTGTGCCCAATTCGAAGAGACCTTATCGAATGAATCTGAATCTATGATTCAAGGTCAAGGAGGAGATTGACAAGATGATTTCATCAAGAATCATTAAGGAATTAGAATGGATAATTCCAATGGTCATCAACATTAAGAATGTTGAGACGATAAGTATTTGCGTTGATTACATGCATTTGAATGCAATGTGTTTCATTGATCCTTTTCAACCCCTTCACTAAAGAGATCATGGAAGAGTAGGCTGGAGCGAGATATATTCTTTTACAAATGGATTCTCGGGATATCATCAGTTATAATTGCAAAGGAGGACCAAGAAAAGAAAACCTTCGCTACTGAATAGGGAATTTTTACCTATACAGTCATGCCTTTTAGACTGAAGAATGCGCATGTTGTGTTTTCATGCATTGTGGTTTAGGTGTTTCAGGACTTCATCCATAAATTTCTATAATTCTACCTGAATGATTAGACATTATATAGATTGGTGAGGGACCATCATGACAATCTGAGGCTAATGTTTGAGAGATGGCGGTAGTTGAGTATATCTCTCAACATTAAGAAATGTGTTTTTTCTACTCCATTTGGAACCCTGTTGGGACATATCATATGTAAAGAAGGCTTACTGTGGATCTTGCCAAAGTTTTCGTTATTGTGGGATTGGGGGAGCCTACCAACCAAAGTGCAATGTGTGGATTCCTTGGGCATACGGGGTATTACCAGAAATTTATTAAGGGGTATGTCAAGATCATCGTGCCATTGGAAGAGTTGTTGAAGCACAAAAGTACATTTCATTGGGGAAAGGCACAACAGATGGTGTTTGACACATTGAAGAATAAGCTTATCACTGTGCCCATATTACGCTTTCCTTCTTAGGATAAGCCATTCCATGTACATGTTGATGCTTTAGGGATGGAAATTGGAGAAATTTAGCACAACCTAGGGAGGGAATTGTTGACCATCCCTTGTGATTTGATAACCCCAACATAATAGAATTATACTACCACAGAGTGCGAGGAATTTTCGATGATCTACGCATTACAAAAATTCAGGCACTATTTTCTAGTGACACCTTTTATCTTTTATACGAGACCACGTGGCATTAAAGTACTTGGTGAACAAGCCCATCTTGCAAGGGCGCATATATAGGTGGGTCCTATTGTTTTAGGAGTTTGATTTTATGGTTGTTGTAAAACTGGGTAAGAGTAATTTGGGGCCTAACCATTTATCAAGGATTGACTCAGGAGAGGACACATAGAGCATTGAGGATACAATGTCAAATGTGTAAGCTGTTCGGATTATAATGTGCACCCTCTCGACTTGGAATATATTTTGTGTTTCTCAAAATGAGTGTGGCACCAAAGGAATGAAGAATTTTGAAAGGAAGTAGTTAGCCATATGATTCACGCCCTACATGTTAATTAGTGGAGACTTATACAAGCTAGGCCATGATGAAGTTTTGCATCGGTACGTGCTTGAGCATGAGTGCATTGCAATCATGGAAGAGGCTCATGGTGGAATTACAAGAGGACACTATGCGGGGAATGTAACTATGTGCAAGATCCTCTTAGTTGGCCTTTGGTGGAAAATAGTTTACAAGGAATATATTGAATATTTTAAGGCCAGTGATCATTTCTAGTGCCTTAGTAAGCCAATAAAAGGGATGAAATTCCATTAAGACCAATAGCTAGTGCTAAACCATTCGAGAAATGGGAAATTGATTTTGTAGGCCCTATTTCACCTATTGCACGAAGGATGGGTTTGTGCTATATCATTACTTGCACTGATTATCTAACACGGTGGGTGGAAAAACACCTACAAGGGATTACATGGCAGCCATAACAACAAGATTCCTATGGGAAAATATAATCAGTAGGTATGGGTGCCCTCTGAGTTTGACTAGTGATTGGGGTACTCATTTTTTGAATGAGATAGTCAAGATTTTGTTGGTAGAGTTCATGGTGGCTCATCACAAGACTACTCCTTATCACCCTCAGGATAATGGGATTGTTGAGGCATTTAACAAGATATTGAGTCATACACTTACCAAGATTTTTGATGTTGGGAGGAAGGATTGGGATGAAAAATTCTTAGTCATGTTATGGGTGTATAAAAAAACTTACAAGAGATTAAACAAAGCCACATCATTCTAATTGGTGTTTGGCATCAAGTTGTTTTGTCGGTAGAGTTCATGTTACCCTCTCTGCATATTGTGTGTGTGGGAGGATTAGATGAAGAATAAGCATTGCAAGAGTGCATTGACAAGTTAATGTAGTTGGATGAAAGATGATCCCTTGCTAGATGGAGTCAGAAGACTGAGAAGGTGAGACAAAATCCTAGCATGATCATCACATAAAGAATAAACAATTTGAGGTTGGGTATATGGTTTTACTTTATGATTCTAAGTTCATGTGCCATCTTGGGAAGCTCAAGGTCCATTGGTTGGGACCATATTATATTACCCATATACTTGATTTAGGCACTTGCCAGCTACAGGTGCTAGATGGAACGTGAATTCCTAGGTATTTCAATGGAAGTAGGTTAAATCCCTACTATAAATAAGGCTTCGGGTGTTTGTAAATAAGGCAGTATTGCTAGTTAGCTTAGGATTTCCCTTAATGCATTCTCCTTTCTTTGTGTTTCCCTTTCTCATTGCTTTTTTCCTTTTGGTTTTTTTTGGGTGCGTGTGTGCGTGGTGGCTAATTACATCATCAAGGTGTTATGTGCAAAGGACCACACATCTTTTTAGTGTGGGGTGGAACATAAAGGGGAAGCAAGTAGGACGTGGTAAGAGTTGGAGGAAGTGCGTGGAGCAATGTTGAAGTAGTTTCTTGGGTTGTAAAGTCAAAAGTGTGTGGGGTCAAAAGAGTGCATGTAGTAGAGGTGATCATTAGAGGAGATTGGTGTCAAAAGGCTTTGAGAAACCATGTACAAGGGTAAAAAGCATAGGAGAAACATGAGGTAGGAAATGGAAAGAACTTGGTCTAAGACATAGAGGAAGATTGAATTTGGTGCGGGAGAAAGTATGAAGAGTTCTATGGTTGAGGTAGTTGTGCACACTAGAAGGTTGTGAAAGTGTTTGCACACAAAGGAAAAGCACTGGATAGAATTTTCTGGAAGGATGGCGTTGGAAAAATATGAATTTAATGCATTTGTATGTTAGTAGGTGGCATCAAGGTTTGTGTGGAAAAAGAAAAAATCTATAAATAGAAGGTCGGGGTGAAGTATTATTTCACCTTGCATTTTGTTATCAAAGAAGTTCTTGCATTTTAAGGTAATTCTTGCAAGTTGTGAAGAGTAGTGTGTGGAGTTGAAGAAATTGAAGGACTTGTGAACTAGTGTGGAGGAAAAGTACATGAGTGTATATGGAATATATTTTTGTGGGTTCCCGTGGGTGGATACGTTGTCTTGTGGAAAGTGCTCCAAGTTAGGGTTTACAAGCTAGGCATGGGTCTTTGTGGGAATTTTGTAGAAGTACAACCAATGGTTTGAGTAGTAATAGAAATTAACACAAGGGAGAAACTACAGAGGAATGAGGAAGAGAAAAATGGCACCAAGGAAAGGAGTGACCACTTCACCAAAGAAGGGAAAGGGCAAGGGCAAAGGAAAACCAACCGTTTCCACCAGTTTCAACAAAGAATGGTATGCAGAGATGCAATACCCAAATGGTGTGCTGCTAGGGAAAGAGTGGGTGTCACATATAAGGAAGATGGCCATGAGTGATTACAATCATCACACAAGCACCATAGAAAGGAGATGACCCTGGAGTTGGTTCACCCAATGGAAAAGAGGACGCTAGATGGGAAACCCATCTATGATGATGAAGTAAAAGTGAAGTTAGAAAAGGTTGGGCTTCTACAACTTTATGAGTTTCCCTATTTTGGAAAACTGGAGTGACTATACTAGTGGTTAATGTCATGCATACATGAGGACTACTTCTATTTCATAGGAAGGCATGCGCATAACCCCACAGTTGATTTCTAAGTTCACTGGCCTGATCTGCGAGGGAGAGCCACTAGATGAGGACTTGTGTGACAAGGAGGCCATCAAGAAAATAGTTGAGGCATATGATTACAAGAAGGGTTCATGGTACTTTGACATCACTGTAATCACTGACCCTATTATGAGGATGGTCACACACTTGGTGACAAAGCTGAATGGGTAGGAGAGATGGATGTAGATAAAAAAAAGTTGGTTGAATTTCTGCCGCAAGATCTTGGAGGGCACCATTTACAACCTCTTAGCTTTCATTGTGGAGGAGATTATTGATGTCATGCACGACGGGGAGAAGATCATGTTCGAGTAATGTCCTCCTTACCATTGTCTTTTTAATAAATTGGAGTGTCTGATGGGCTAGATAAGTTTGTTTGGGAGTACTCGAATGAGAACCCCTCTCCCACGAAGAGGTTTGAAGCTTACACTTGTGACACCATGATGACCAATCACAAGGCATGCTTAGAGAAATGGTATAAATGGATGTGTGACACATTCAGAGATGAATGGAGGATACCAGAACAACTGCCTGCACTAGTGGATGGAGAAGTTGAATTCACCGTATACCAACATTTTTGTATCGGCAAGTTTACCTTGATAGATGGCACCAAGGGTCCTTGGTGTAAGTTACCCTTCTCCTTCACAATGCAGTATTTTCAAGGCGTGGTAAATAGGTTTAAAGAGGTGAAGAAATTGAGATTTGATCTAAGTGTTGTAGATCAAGATCACCGTGAGATGCGTCGAACCTTGGTGTATCCTAAGAAGCACACCTATGTAGAAAAGTATGTATCTCATGACGTACACATGGTAAAATTGGTGACATTGCCTATTATAGGTAGGACAATGGCAAGGGTGTATGTGTGACTAAGGCCCAAGTTTGAGAAGGGTACTTACGTTGAATATGATGTATTAATCTCTGAGGACCATATAGGGAAGGTGCTAAGTGTGCATGCACAAGTACAAACCATAAGAGTGTAGGAGTCGTGAACCGGTACAAGCACCTATGTTTAATGGAAGAAGTATCCCATCAAGAAGGAGTCACTAGAGAAAGAAGAGTCTCCTAGGAGAGAAGAGTCACCCGAGAAGGAGTCCCCTATGTTGGAGTCACTAGTGAAGAAAAATAAAAGGGTGGCGCAAGGTTTAGACTCGGAGAAGATAGAGAGCATCAAGGATGATGATTTTGAGGAGGAAAATGAAGGAGACAATGAAGAGCATGAGGAATCTTAGAATCCTCCTATGTATAATGTACATGAGTCTGGTGAAGAAGGGGATGAAGAGGAGAAGGAGTATGAGGAGGGTGCCCATACCAAAGGAGGAAGTGAGGAGGTAAACATGCATGATCAAAGACCTCAACCTCAACCAAGGAACATATAGATAACACTATAGAGAGGGAGGTGGTGGGTATTATCCAACAGTTGGTGGAGCATGAGGTAGAGAGAAGCACCAAAGAAGTGCTAAAGGAAATTGAAGAGAGTGCAAGTGTAGGAAAGGAGTATGGGAGCATGGGTAGAGACCCTAGCTTAGTAGTAAGCTTCCCAATAGTAGCGCACACATGTGGGAAGGGCACGGTAGCATCGTAGGAACACACTATGACTTATATTAATGATCCAATCGAGGTAATGCATGCGTGCTTCAAAAGTATAGTTCTCACAGACCAAATCCTCTCTTGATCCTCTTTTGATGAAGAGGGTGTGTATCCCAAGCGCATGAGGAAATTATTATCTTGGGATTTTGAGTCCCACATTAATGATCCCAATTTTTGGGTAAATCATGATACATTAATGAAGACACTAGATGCCAAGGGAATAAACCCTCTTGTAAATTCCCAACAACTGTCAGATGAGAAAGTTTGCAATGCACTCAAAAAAGTATTGGTGGAGGTGGAAGTAAGACTCTTCGGCAGAAATGATATAATAAAGGTCTTGGAGGAGGAGCTTGAGAAAAGAATGAGGAGATCATTGAGAGGGGCAGGAGATAAAACAAAAGGAATTATCAATTGTAGTTAAGGCATGAACTAAGGGATGAAAGGCGAAAGGTGTAGGAAGTCCATAAGAAGATAGAGGCCATTTCAGATGCCATTATCTTAAAGCACCCGGACCTAGCCCCTCCTGAGCAGAAGTATGAGTCAACCATGCATTGCTTGGAAGACTTAGTGCACATACTCACCATGGAAAGGAAGCCACTTGCATTAGAATCAACGGAAGAAGTAATGGCATACCAGAAGAAGGAAGAGAAGTTGAAGATTGGGGAGATACTAACTCGGTACTCGAGCTCCTTGCCTTAGTGAAGACCATGGTATAAATGGCAGAAGTTGTATATGACAACTATGGTGATAGGGAAAAAGTAGCAAGCATATTAGTTTCCATCCATGAAGCGGATCTGAAATAATTTCAAGAGAAAAATAAGGGAAATAGGGTAGAGTGGGACAAGATCTTGGCTGAGGTAGAGAATAAATTAGAGGCAATCAAAACCTTAAGGGTTTTGATTAAAATTAAATTGAAATATTTGTACCCCCAAGTCACTCACAGGATGGATGTCTTTGGGAGACCTTAACAAGTAGATGGAAAAAATTAAAGATATGTTGAAGGCTAAGGGGATGAGATGAGTTTTGAAGAAGTTAGTGTGATGGTGGGTGACTTACTTCAAAGAGACACAGAGTGAGGTGGATGCTTGGGTTAAGATTGAAGCCCCCATGAAGAAATATTTCCCACTTCTCATGCAACAGTAGCAGGATTCTTCCATTCTTTATTCAATCACAAATTCTTTCATTTTCCCTATTCTTTATTCTTTGGTGGAAGGGTAGAGTGTTTCAAGACGAACAACATGTGTAGTGTGGGGTAATGTTGGGCCCTAAAATTGACTAAGTCCCAAGGAAGAAGTCAGCACACACTGGGAGGTAGTAAAGAAGGAAGGCGCTTAGGAAAAAGTGTGCAAGGGAAAGGCACGTGGTAGAAGAGGTTGGCACGCATGGGAGCAGGAAGGTTTAGGGACTTAGCCATATTTTGAAGGAGTTTTTGTAGGAGAAACATGTGAAAATATTGAGTAGGCATGTTGAATGGATAAGGTGCCATCCTAGAGCCTTGGAGGTCAAGAAAATAATATTCCATGTAAGGTAATATTCCCAGGATGATCATTACAGGTAGTGGAGGCATTTGTAAGATAGCATAGGCATTCGACCATGGAGGACCACACTTCCACTTGGCATGTGATCTATTCATGAAGGAAACCAAGGTAGTGCATCCAGATCCTATTTAAAGGAGTGCTTGGGTCCGAAATAGGAAGAGGAGAGTAACAACGAAGTCTTTGAGGAAATGAAGGGTTAAAGAGGGTTTTAAGTAGTAATAAGGTATTGCAAAAATGCTTGTAAGAAGGGTTTTAAGCATATTAGGCATGGATTTGGGTATGAACAAGGGTTGTAATGGGTAGAATAGCTAAGAACTCTCTCTACAGAGTATTTTTGTAGGGTTTAAGATAATATTCCTTGATGTATTCGGTTTATATGACCCTTATGATGTAATGAGGCCACTGTAAATGTTTATAAATCAATATGTGTGTGATTCTAGTTATTCATGTTCTTAAGTGTAAACCCTTGTGTTCTTCATATTATTCTAGGTTAGATCTAGTTTCATTATGCTTATTTACAATGTATTAGACCTGTTATTAAGGGTTCCATCAAAATTAGGTTAAATAAAAAATTTAAACCTAAATTAAATTTTGAGTTCAATTTAATGAGGTGTATGAGAGATACAAATATAATTTAATGAGGTGTATTAGGCTTGTTATTTTTGTACTTCCATACGGGTACATGCTTATCTTTCTAAGCCTGTGTTTTCTTTTTCTTATCATCATGCCTACTTTTGTCGTCCCGTTTTCTAATATTATTTCCCTGAATCATAGGTATTTTTTTGACCTCAATGCAAATTTTTAGCTACATTGGTTCCTTCCAATAGTTCTCCCCACTTGTTTCAAAAATATTTTCTCTGTGAGTTATGCCATCAAATTAAATTTGTACTACCCCCCACTTGAGGGGACAAGTCAGTCAAAATCTAGTGCTCATAATTTAGAAAACATGTTTAATCCTCTTTATCCACATTTTGGTTTGTCTTGTAATGAAGAGATAAATATATTTTATAATTTTTACTAATAGTAGGTCACGCTTCCTAATAATGACCATGATAATTCCACCCAACCATTCATATCATGTTCAAAAAAAAAAATTTATTGATCCCACTTCTTGTTGACCTTCTTCCCATCACCATAAATACTAAAAATTATAAAAAAATACAAAATAAAATCCATCCCAAGATATAGTGGCATATAACTTCTCACCAAATAAAAAATATATATATCAAATTTTGGTCATCCAAATTGTGGGCATATTATAATCTTATCCTCATGTTGCTAATCCAACATATGATTTATTTATTTGTCCAATGTTTCTAGATTCTTTACGATTCATATTATTAATTTTGATCTATTTTGAGTGTATGTCAAGCTAATAATCCACAGGCTCTATTATTATAAACCCACTAACCCATATTTGATCAAGGTATCTCAAGTCATGAGGATGTGTTTAATCCTCTTTATCCACATTTTGATCAATCTTATAATGATGAAAACCCTCTAATATTTATCTCTTTGTATATGATCCACTTCTTGACTTCAACCCATCAGATAAATACTATTATAAATTACACCATTCGTGATATTTCCTTCTCCCTCATGTTGCTAATCCACATATGATTTATTTATTAATGTTTCCTTTCCATATTGATCATGGTCACCTCTCTAAGTTATAAACCTAACCCACATGATCCTTATGAGGATGTGCAATTCATAATGTTACACAAAAAACCCCTCTATATTGATCTCTTTGTACTTTCAACTCAAGACAATTTACTTATCACCCACTTCACCTTGTTCCCACATCCATACCTCTTTAAGTATACCTCACCTATCAATTCCTAATGTTTCCATGCATACTTTAGCTAAAATTGTTACCTCACATACCATGTCTTCTCCTCATGTTTCACATGTATCTTCTTTTATCACGCAAGATCTTGAATCCCTTGTTCATACTTTACAAGAAAAAATCTTACAATTGCAACAAGGTGCATCCACTTCCTCTAATGCTATGGATTCTACACAATTACTTCACAATCCCCTTACACCTGAAGTGGTTTCTTATCCACTACCTATTGGGTTTGTTGCTCCTAAATTTCCTATATATGATGGAAAAGGAGATCCTACTGAATATATTTTCTCATTTCATGTTACTTGCTTTGATTATACTTCTAATGACATATTTCTTACCAAGATTTTCCCCCCGAAGTCTTAAGGACTTTACATTACAATGGTTTTACACTCTTCCCACTCATTCTATGTGCGCATTTACTACTTTAGAAAATATTTTTTGGCACAATTCTCTATCAATATTGAGGACAAAATTTCTTACACACAATTGGTTCAAATACGACAAGGGTCTATCAACCTCTTAATGTTTCTATATTGTGTTATAATATTCTTCTCACAAAAGTGAATATCTTAACGATAATGAATTACAAGATTCATTTACTCTAAAATTATTAGCTCCTTTACATGATTTAGTCATGTTTGATAAGTTTTGATCTTTCAAACATATTTTACATACTTTAAAAGAGTTTGAGGCTAAGTTTTTACATTTGAACAAGCTCAAGTAAATTTCTAGCTATGATCCCACATCTATGTTAAGTTTTCATAAAGAAAACCCCATTTAAGAGTACATCCAAATATGTCAAGTTTGGTTCTAAAGACACCATTAATGGCATTTAAAAACCTATTAATATACAATCACAACCCGTGCATCATCAATTTACTCGCTTTTAAAGTCCTCTTGATGTTGTCATTGAAACAATTGCTTGAGTGAAATCTTTTATCTCTCCCTTCATATTTTGAGGTTGATATGAGTAGACCTTAGGGAAAGAAGTTTAGTGCTTGTGATTATCATTGATGTGTTAGACATTCTACTAATAGTTTCTTTAAGATTTTTCATGTTATTCAATATATTATTGATTCTCAATCTATTGAATGGGATGAGCCCAAAAAAATTTCTAATCCAACCAATGATAATGCTAAGTTAAAAATTTTCAATGATTTACTTCCTAAACATGATACTTTGCAAATACTTGTATAAATTTCCATAATGTTTATTGTACGGTTCCTCCACTAGCTTCATATGATCAACCCTAGGATGCAATGAATAACACGAGATAATCATGTAGTATCTACTTCTTCAGTCATCACCTTTAATAATTATGATATTGATGCTACATTTATTTTTGATACATTATTTATTCCTATTTCCATTAATCCTAGACTAGTACTTTGTGTGTTAGTTGATCCACATAATAAGGAATGTTTTTTTTTCTCATGCTACTATAATCCTTGGGAATTTCTATACACAATCTTACATTTGACACCAATCCTTGCTACCACCATATTACTCTACCTATCATTGTTGGGCCTATCACTACATCGTTTCATTTTTATTGCATTTACTCTTAATTTTGGTGCCTTGTGGTTTAGCTATCCCTTGGTTACATACTCTTAAGGTCATTCAATCGATCATACACCATTTTTTTAAGTTCATCCACAATCAACAAGTTATCACCATTAGAGATATTCCCTTTGAAGATACTACTCCTACAATTCCTCCTCTAATCCCTCCTATAGATAAGTCTTTGGTTGTGCATAAATTAGTTAATTAAGCCTTTTAACCTTGTATTTAATCAATAAACCCTCTTATTGGTTAAATCCCCTTTAAATCCTCTAAATCATACCTATTTCCCTCTAAATCATCTCTAAATAGCTTTCTAAGCTTATTCTAGCCTATTAATTAATCCTAGTTGATTAATTAAATCATCTCCAACTCCCATGAGTTGTTAATCACTTGTTAATTCCTCTAATCAAGCTTATTTCTTCTAAATCTACTTTATCCTTTATCCCACATGCACTAGTTTGCAAGCTTCTCCCAAATTGGAAAGCTATATAAAGGACCCTCCTACCTTCTTTCACACCACACACCACACTTTTTCTAGTGATTATATATAGGCATATGATAAGAGCCTTCTCCATTGTTGGAATAACTACTTCATCTTTGCATCCATTCTCTCATATTTGAGTAGTAAAGGAAGATCTAAACATGGCCTTGTAGCCATTTTTGGTGAGATCCTTTCCTCACTTTGAGACCAACACACAAAATTTGATTGCTTATGATCTAAATAGGTTCATAATTGAAGTAATCATACATTACAAGAGTAGGAATGGTTTAGCATTAGATGTTTCATTCATGTTTATGCATTAGAGTAGTTATTTCCTTTAAGCTCTTATCTTGATGTTAATGGTAGATTAGCTTTTTTTTGAACTACTTGGTGTTAGTTTCATTTAATTAGCTTAAGTTAATTTTAGCATGCATACATTTGGCATGCCCAGTGGGACTTACTCCATTGTCTCATGCATTTATTTCAAGTTTTAGATTAGTTTCAATTTGGTTACTAACCCTCTTTTTAGCATTTTTAGATAAATCTTGAGTTTCTTAACTAGATTAGTTAAGTTTGCTTGGTTTTAGTGCTCTTTGTAGGAATAAAGGAGGTGAGGTGCTGCCAAAATTTGAAGCAAATTGGAAAATTTTTGAGATTTTTGACATTTTTTTTGTCAAATCCCATGTTTTTGAAGTTACACATGAAATTTTGCTATTTGTGAAGGCTACATTGCTTTAAAAAAAAAGCTTGCTAAATCAATTTAATGCTAGTGCAGTAGCTTGTTCTAATTTGCATGTTGTTTTTTGTAACAATTTCAGTTATTTTTCTCGCATTTTGTTGGTTTTTATAGATTTTTCTCCTCTATTAGTTATTGCTTACACTTTTTCTTTAACTTTACTATGTTTTACTCTCTTTTGTTATTTGCTTAGTTTACACTTTTTTTTCTCTCTTGTAAAACATACATTTTTTTTTGTAATTTTTAAATACTTTTTTGGCTTAGTTAGGTTTACATTTTTTTTTTAGACACTTTCTTTTTGTTTTTTTATTTTTTTTTATTACTAAAATTTATGATCATATTTAACATTTATAATGCTTTGATGCTTTTTGTTTTGCTTTATTTGATTTAGATTTTTTTGTTTTTTTTTCTTTTGACCTTTTTTAATTTTGATGTTTAACAAATTTGTTTTATAGGTTTTAAATTTGTTTTTTGTTGGAAATTTTATTCATTTTTAATCAATTTTCTAACATGTTTAAAGCTTTTTTTTAATGAATTTAATTTTTCATGCTTTTATAAGTTAGGCTAAAAGTTTGTGTATGCTCTTCTCTTGCACACCTTTGGGTGATCTTGAGAATCAAAAACAACTTTAGTCTTCATTTTTCTAACATTTGGTTAATTTGGAAACTTAATCATTTTCATTTTTTTGCTTAAGGGAATGAATCTTTATCAAGCATTTTTATGGTTCATTTGATTTAAGTTTTCCTTTTATCTATCTAGTTGAATTATTGTTGTGTATGCTCTTCTCTTGCATCCTTGGATGATCTTGAGAATCAAAAGCAACCTTTAATCCTCTTTTTATTCAATTTTTATTTTTGGAAACTACTAAAATATTTTGAGTGTGGACCTAATGCACTTTGTCAAAGAATCAAATCTAAACAAATACTAATACACGTGTGTGTTGTAGGTTTCCAATGGTGTGTCTAAACCACATTTTTAATTCAAAGATAAAAAAAACACACCACTTTATTCAAAACATTGTATTTGCAGGTTTGGATAAGGGCTTAAACCCATCCACTTTAAACTATGGGAAGTATCTTGGCATAAGCCATAAAACTCATTATGAGGATTACCACAGAACCCCAAAGTAGTCCACACCTTGAGAGAACTGGTGGATGAAATGGGAAGTGCCCCTTACCCACTTGACTAGTTGAAAACCCATGTGAGAAAAGCTTCAAGTTACCCATATGAGGCCCCATTCATTAATTTGATTGTGGGGTAATGGTCCATTTGTCTAGTTTACTAGAAATGCGTACCTCTCTTAGGTAAGAATTGGTGAGTTTGTGAACAAAATCCTAGGAAACCATTTGGCATTGGGGCCAACTTGACTTTATCCATCATGTTCTAAAGAGATCTCACAAAGAAAAAAATTTTTTGGAGTCAAAACCTTGTTATTCAAACAAGGGGAGAGTTCATTAAAGTTTGTGCCATGTGTTATTCATCACAAAACTTACAAGGCATTTTCTTAGTTTCTACCTTGTCATAAGACAAGGTGAAACTCTGCCAAAGTTAGGCTAAGTATTTTTCATCACCACTTGGTCTACTCCTTTGTTTTCTTGTTTCCTTTTTGGGAAAAAGAGAGCATACATACATAGTGCTATCAAAATTGTGTCCACCACTTTTGCACCCTCTTACATCCTTCCTTATTATGACTATGATAAGTAAGTAAGTGTTGAAAGTGTGTTGGTACATCTTCATATTTTGATAGCCTTGTATCTTGATACCCATATCAAGACTATCTTATTGTAGTTAGGTTGTCTCATCATTGATTTCCTCTTGAGTTGTTACATTTTTGCTTGCATCATATCAATATAATTTTGATACTTACATCTTGTTTCCTTTGTGAAACTTGATTTAAGTCTCTAAGTTGTATTGTTACATATTTTCACATAAATATCAACTTCTTGTTATACTTAGACCTTGTTTTTTATTCCAACATTTCCTTGAGTTTTGAAAAGTGTTGTTGTTACATTGTTTACATCATTCAATACTATTTTGATACTAATATCTTGATTTTCTTAAAAATCTTGATTAACATATCCAAGTAGTGTTGTTACGTTGCTCTCACATTTGTAGCTTCCATTTTCAAGACTTGGAATTTGTTTGTGTTTAAACTTGTTTAAGTATACCTTGTTTGAAATCACTTCAACCATCTTAGTACTTAAGTCTTGTTTATCCCAAACTTGATTTAAGTATTGATATTGTGTTGTCATTTATTAACCAAACCTATCTTTGAGATGTAGGAGTAGTTATTTTTGTGATTGGATCCTTGTCTTGAACTTGCTTGATTTTTCCTAGATACTTATTTTATCATATGGTTCCATATCATTGGATTATTATTTTATTCTTTTGATTCCTTGATTCATATTTCCTTGATTCTTTGGATTCTTTTCCATTAGTTATTTGACATTCTTTGTGATGTTTGCATTGTCACACGTTGTTTGATTTTTCCTAGGGTCCTTTGTAGTACATGTACACATTTTTCAAACCTTAGCAAAAAAATTTCCTATCAAGAAAATTTTGAGACAATTGAACATTGGAAAAGTTTCCTTTGCAATTATGTTGCTAAATTTTGATCAACCATTTTGACATTTACACTTGTAACTTGTTTTGCAAACCTTGTTGATTTGTCAAAATTGTGTCATCATATGTTTATTTTCCTTAGATTCCCTTTGGAAAATCACATGAGCATCCCATATTTACAAAATGTCTAGTTGGTTTTCCATTATGTTTCTTGAAATCAACATGGAACTTCCTTCCATTTGAAGGAGTTCAATCATACTATCTAGGTCTAGGCATTTGGACCAACAATGCCAACCATGACTAACTATCATGGGTTCCTCACACTTATGACAATAAGGAACCTAGGTTTAGGAATTCACATCAAAATATTCCCATCATGACTAAACCTCGATTGGTTCTTCATGCTAGAGAACCCATTTGGTTACCCCTTTCCCCACCTTCATCTCATAGTCGGTGGTATGATTCTGATGATTCTAATCCATGTTATTCTTTTGATTCCCCTCATCTCCTAATTATTCTAATCCAAACTATTATTTGATTCCCCTCAATCTCTAATCCCTCATCCCTCGATCTCCTCATCCATTTCTTCTAAGGAATAACTAGTCTTCTAAATACGAACATTTTTTCCTCCTCTAAGGATTTTTGTCACCAAATTCTCCCCATCATTCCTCTAATTTCAAATCTTGAGTCACGGTCCTCCCTTTCTCCATAGGACCCCCTTTATCATTCACCTCAATGATGTCTTCCTCCTTTGAAGATCCATGTGACTCCAAGTTCCTCCAATCAAACATCTAATTCAACTCTTGAGTCATGGTCCTCCCTTTCTTCATGTAGGACCCCTTTTATCAATCACCTCAATGACCTCTTCCTCCTTTGAAGATCCATGTGACTCAAAATTCCTCTAATCAATCATCCAAGTCAACCCCTATGTCAATCTACTAAATTTCTATGTGATCCTATTTTCTACCTCTACTGCACTATGTCATCTTCTAGGAAAACCAATACCAACCTATTCCAAATCCACATCTTCTTCCACTCATGAGACATCCAAATACAAATCTACTTCATCTCTTGAGTCATCTTCTTCTATCAATCAAAATCCAATCCCTCTTTGGCCCTTGAGCAATAAGGTCAAACCTTCCCCTCATCTACATCATCAAACATCTTCTAAATCTTCCACACTTGTTGGACCTCTTTCTTCTAATCAACCTTTATGATCGACCAAAAATGACCCATACCATTGATTTATTTCATATTTATTTCAAGAAGAATCGATCGAGAAATTCATGGGGCTACATGATGACATTCCTCTAGAGGATCATGAGAAAGGATTCTCTTTTGACCTCGATGCATTCACGTATTGTGGGGAAGAGGTTGATTCCTTTTTCAAAAAAAAGGAAGATCCTAAGATCATCAAACTTGATCCTCTTCTTATTCTTCCATTTTCACATTCCCATTACATGGAGAAATGCACCTGGGTCTTTCATTGATCCTTGGCCTATCTTCTCATCACCCAATCATTCTTTACATATCACAATTCCTCAATCACAATCTCTCCTTGGGTCACCTCCTGGTAGCCCATCATCTTCTTCTATATGTGGGCCACCTCCTAGTATCCCTTCATCTTCTTTTGGGTCACCTCCTCCTAGTATCCCATTATCTTATTTTGTGGGTCACCTCCTAGGTAGCCCATTATCTTCTATACTTGGGCCACATCCTAGTAGCCCTTTATCTTCTATTTTGGGTCACATCCTCCCTAGGGTATCCCTTATCTTCTATACTCCACCTCTATATATTCCCTATATTTTGGGACACCTCCCCATCTTCTATTTATACTGGGCCACCTCTTATAGCCCATCTTCTCTATGGGACACTCTCTGGGTAGCCCATCATCTTCCATTTTGGACACCTCTCCGGTATTTTCTTCTATACTTGGCCACATCCTAGTATCCCTTCATCTTCTATCTATGGCTCACCTCCTGGTAGCCCATTTTCTTCCATCTTGGGGCCACATCCTAGTATCCCTTCATCTTCTATCTTGTGGCTCACCTCCCGGTAGCCCATCCTCTTCAATTCTTGGACCATATCCTCTTCATCCATCATATCATCCTTCTATCAAAAATGGTGGTAAGCCCACCATCATCCCTAATGTTCCTATCATCAATCCTAAACATCCACTTTCTTCTCCCACTTCTCGGGATCAAAAAATCACACATTAGCTTATATGAAACCCAAATAGTTTCTTCATCAAGCTAAGATCAAAAATCCAAAGAGCTCCAAAGCTCCCAACAAGTCAAACAACCATAAAGTTAAAAATCAAACATGATTCAAGAATGCACACCAATGCAACCATCAAGTATGGTGCAAAAGTGCAAAAACCTATGGATAGGGAACTCAAGATCCCACATACAAAATCCATGTTGAAAGATAAGTCACAGTCACTTATCGAATATGATCTCACTATGGTCATCGAGATTGAGATAATATTACTCTTGATAAGAAAAACTCCTAGTCTCCCTTATTAAAGAAATCACAAACATTGTTGTTGGATCTATCATGCAGAGTGACATTTTGGTCCCAACTTCCCAATCATTCATCTTCATCATCTTCTCCTTCATGGTTTTCCCTTCACAAAATCTAAAAAAAAAAAAAAAAAAACAAAATAAAAAATGAAAAAAAAAAAAAAAACATTAAAAATTAAAAAAAATCAAAGGTACAAAGATCAAACATTGCAATCAGGTATTACATACACATGGATGTTCTTTCTTCCCTTTCTTTCCATTCCTCTTGCAAGTCATCCACCATTTTCATCCCTTCGATGATATTTTGGTTAGTCTATTCATGCTCATTTTGTGACATTTATCTCTATAGTATCCATTTGACCTTGGTCTTTCATCACCTTGGTAAATTAAAGAATGAATGACCTCTTAGAGATCCTATCACTATCTACATCTAATAAACTTGTTGTGAAGAACTTTTGGGTGTATTTGTTGACACTAGCCAATGTCATCATCACAATCACTTCCACATCCTTCCATCAAGCCATCATGGTTCTTAACCCCTTATCAAAACAAATCGAGAGAGCTGAAATAAGTTTTTTAAAAGAAAAAAAATCAAAAAAAAAAAAATCAAAAAGAAAATCAATATATAACTCTCTCTTGGGGTATTTCCAGTATCTCTATCGGGGCTATGGATGCCTAGATGGTAGTAGAGAAATGTTGTGACTAGAATCAAATACATCTCCATCGGGGCTATGGACACTTGGTTGAAGTGGAGCAATGTACGACTCTCCTTCCACCCTCCATTCACAAATCACCTTTCAAAATAAATCATTCCTACACATTGGCTAGTTTGTCTTCACTTATTTCCTATCAAATATTCACTTCAAGAGGTAATTAATTTCCACATGCACACACTGGATCTCGATGAGAAAACAAGATTAGTATGTTACCAAGTGTTGTTTGACCTTGTTCAAACTCTTACTTTAGTCCTTATTTTGTCTCATGATTTGTGCCTTTGGCTAATCACTTTTTCATCATCAATCTTCTAGCTACATTTTCCATATCCTTTCATAACATTCATTTTTTCTTTCTTCTTCATTCAAACATCCATGTGTATAAGATTTCCTTTTTACCATGTTTGAGGGAAACTTTGTCCCTTCTTTCAATAAAAAATCTTCTCCTTTTTCTATCATTTGTTTCTTGCCAACTTGCACTGGGGGCATGCTCACTCCTTCTTAGCTCTTCATTGGTTTGAGTTCATCATCACGTTGAACCTATCCATCTTGGCCTTGATCCATCTTATCTTCTTCTTGTATATATATGTGTGCAAGATTTTCCCTTGTATATTCTCACCTCTCGTTGGGGGCATCTTTGCATCTTCATTTTCCTATACATAGCTTTGGAAAAAAAACTTTCCTAAAAAAAAAAACTTCAAAAAATAAAAATTCAAAAAAATTAAAAATCAAAAATTGGTAAAAAAAAAAATCCAAAAATTGGTAAAAATTCAAAATCCAAAAATTGGTAAAAATCAAAAAAAAAAAAAAAAAATTGAAAATTTTTAAAATCCAAAAATTGGTAAAAATCAAAAAAAAAAAAAATGGTAAAAAAATTCATAAAATTTACAATCATTTATCGGATCATCATCCTCAAACATCAAAATTTTCCTACTAAAAACATCTTTCTTTGGTCCTCACTTGTTCTCACACACTGACTCATGGATCATCTTGATCTACCTCCATTAACAAAGTTGGTTTTCTTACTATGTTTGTACTCTCTTGCACAACGAGTTGTTTGGTATATTTCATAGTGCATGATTGATTTTTTTTTCATAGGACCCTTGTGTCCTCCATCGTATATTCACCTCACATGTATCCTTTCTTGGGGTGCCATTTTTAACCCTTTTCATTAACTCAAACATTTGGGAACTGAAGCTTGATAACAAAAAAATTGGTGCAACTTGTCTTGAACATTGTTTGTTTGAGTATGTGTGTTTGTACTTGTTTCCTTGTTGGTTAGCTTGTTTACTTTCTCGTATTGCATTACTTTATGTATGTTGCTTTGAGTTAGTGTTTTAACAATGAAAAATGTTAGTATTATAGATTTTCATGTTATTTTACACTTTTTTGTATGCTTATATTATAATAAAGGGCCGATGATGTAGATCATAAAGCAAAATGATGAAACAAAGTTGTTCTTGAGCTAAGCTGGATGAAAGCTATTTCCATTCTCTTCATCTTCATTCTTCTTCATTATCATTTTCTTCTATCACATTTTTCTTCAATATCACACACCTGGGGCAATAGGGATTATTTTTATCCCCCCTCCCCCTTGTTTCTTCTATCCATTGAAACATTTTTTCTTTCCTACTCATTCATATTTGCACACTCACCTACCAGGTTTGTGTTGACCTTTTTTTCACATTTTTTTTTTTTCATCGTCGATCGACCTCTTTCATCACCCCATCGACACTCGAGGGGCATCCTTCATTCTACTAATTTTTCTTCTATCCCTTCAAAATTTACTTGTTTATAATTTTCTACTATCTTTGAAGTGGCATCACTTATTACTTATGCCACCCCAAAGAGGGGAAAATGTAGACACCTAAAATCCACCTACATAGTTTTAATACTAAAATTGTACTAATTACCCTCTTTCCCATCATTTTCATTATAATTAGTGATTTCCCACTAATTAACTAACATTTCCCTCCATTTTGGTCAATTAACGACACTTCGTTAATTAACTAGCCTTTACCCCATTCGGATGCCAATTAACGACACTTCATTAGTTATAATCCTCTTCTAAATCAATTAATTAACTATTATTAGTTAATTAAGCCTTTTTAACCTTGTATTTAATCAATAAACCCTCTTATTGGTTAAATCCCCTTTCAAATCCTCCAAATCACCTATTTTCCTCTAAATCATCTCTAAATAGCTTTCTAAGCTTATTCTAGCCTATTAATTAATCCTAGTTGATTAATTAAATCATCTCCAACTCCCATGAGTTGTTAATCACTTGTTAATTCCTCTAATCCTTTATCCTTTATCCCACATGCACTAGTTTGCAAGCTTCTCCCAAATTGGAAAGCTATATAAAGGACCCTCCTACATTCTTTCACACACACACACACACTTTTTCTAGTGAAATATATAAGCTTATGATAAGAGCCTTCTCCATTGTTTTGAATAACTACTTCATCTTTGCATCCATTCTCTCATTGTTGAGTAGAAAGGAAGATCTAAGTATGGCCTTGTAGCCATTTCTTGGTGAGATCCTTCCCTCTCTTTGGAGATAAACACACAAATTTGATTACTCATGATCTAAAGAGGCTCATGTTTTAGAAGTAATCATACATTAAAAGAGTAGGAATGGTTAGCATTATTATTTACACACATGCATTCACTTGGTATGTTGAGATGGATGCAAAACAAACATATTTGTGCATGCTTATAGGATAGCATGTGTCTCCTTATATTAATATCACTTGGGAGAATACCTCCACATCGGATAGGTGATATTGTTCTATTATACTTCATTTGGACTTCCTTTCTCAATTATCTATATTGTGTACTTGATACTTTTCGACTAACTAGACTAACATATGTGTGTTGTGCACCGTTGACATATATCTTTTTCGTATATCTCACCTATGTTGGTTACTACATCATATCATCATTCTTTGACATATTATTTTCATGTATACATGTTTGTGTGTGTTACTACTTGATTGTTTTCCTTCCTTGTTTCCTATGTGCCTTGATTTTCTTATGACACCGTGGGTATCCCATGTTTGTGGCATCATGACTATCTTGTTTGTAGTCCTATGGGCCTTGATTATCTTGCAACACATTTCGTGTCCCATGATTTCAAGACTAAATAGTCTTTTGTATTCTATTCTTTGACATTTTTTACAAATTGAGTTATTTAATGATGTTGGTGTTTTCCTACATGCGTTGTTTCTACTAGTTGATTTTGCTACTACTATTTTTTTTCTTGTCATTAAAATTTATTATGTTGTGTTCCATGGTTTCCACCATGCACAATAACCTTTCCTTTTGCAGGTATAACTTCTCAAAGGTGTCCACCTCTTCAACACTTTACACAGATCCTCGAGATATCCCCTTGAACAGTCCACACCTTTTCCTTTTTTTTCAGCCACATGCTTAAACATGGTTTTAGCATGCCTCAAAAGAGGGGAATCTATTCAGGTTTATTTTACACTTTTAGTAGACATAAAAATTTCTTGGGAATATGTAGGTGAAAATAATGTACATACACCCAAAAATGCAATTACACACATAATTTTGGAAAACTCAATACATATTCAAAATTGTACAATTTGGTCAATGCCATATAGTGCAATATTGACCCTCCATATATTAATGAAAAGGGAAATTTTAGAAAAATATGTCATCATTTTTATAGTTTCACTAGTGTAAACAAGTTTCATGCAAGTTTTCATAGTTTAGATCGGTGTACAGGGGCATAAAAATCATTCATTCCTTCTTCACACAAACAATCAATTTCAATTTTAGGAATGTTTGGGAATGGGTCTCCTTCCTTATTCAAAATTATTAGTACATTTTAAACACATATTATTGTTTTGTTTCAATACAAGATAAATTGTTTGACATGTAGGGAGAGTTTGGGGATACCTATTCTCTTTGGTATTGTATGTCCTTGTAAAATTAGGTCTAGATATGTTCGCAGTGGTGTGATTCATGGGGTTATGGAAGGAAAAAAGTAGCTAAGATCTTCATGGGCATGATTTCTTCTCCTATTAGACTTTTAAGGAAGATATCAAAGTTGTTGAATAGCTTTGATACACGTTCTTCTTCCTTTTTACGAGGGGTGTATTTATGCCTCTTTCTTCTTCATTTTCTTACACATTTCCATGTCGGGTTGCATGCACCTAACACCTTGTTTTATCCTTGAAACTAATTTGGGAGTGATCACCCCTATCCTTGATGAATTTCAAGAAAATACAAATATCCAAACACAAGAAAGGCACAAGAAAACATGTGTATCCTTTCCTTTTTATAACTTTTCATTTTACATATATGTAAATTTAAATATTTGATATTAAAAGTTCTATTTAAGTTATGATGAATTATCTATCATGGAAATTGAATACTCTTTTTGTTGCGGGTTTCGTCATATGGTGCATGCCAAAACCAAGCACAAAAATGCAACTATAAAACAAACATTCGAGAAAATACAAAGTGTTTTTACACACAAGTTCAATTTCATTTAAGCATGTAATTTTAAATTTCTTACTTAAGGGGGAAATGTAAACGCTAAATTTTTTCAATTTACACTTTGTAAAACCTTGATTTGACTTTGTACTATTGCTTTATGATAAATACAACTTCTCTATTCCTACTTAGCACTTTTCAAGGTTCATCGTTTAGCTTGTTTTTCCTTTCACACTAACATGTCATCAAACTCGAGAATTCAATGAAAAATTTCCATATACAAATTACTTTTACAGTTTCTAATCTCACTCAACATTTTCCATGCTCATGTCTATGACCATATATTTTGGTCAAGACCATACCATATGGTCTTGACCTCTTTGCATGGTCTTATACCACCATGTCTTTCAAGTGAATTTCTAATTTCAAATGCTTCATTGGATATTATACTTCCTCTAGGTTATCCTTTCTTGTAAAAATCATCCACATAACCCTATATAAGAAAGTAAACACTACCTCATTTTCTAATCTAGAAACCATATGGAAAGGCACTAGAGCACTCACTTCATA
Organism: Taxus wallichiana var. yunnanensis; assembly: GCA_018340775.1. Taxonomy (NCBI): domain Eukaryota; kingdom Viridiplantae; phylum Streptophyta; class Pinopsida; order Cupressales; family Taxaceae; genus Taxus; species Taxus wallichiana. The sequence continues at coordinate 351,894,106 of CM031235.1, forward strand.
CAGGTTGTAAATGCATTAAAATCTCCTAAATCTCAAAATTGCACATCCATAGTCATTAGGAAACAACCACATTAGGTCTGAAGCTAAAAACCAAGTAAAAAAACATATCTCTCATCTCTGATAACCCCCAAACATCCTCCCTCCAAGTGTGTTATAAAAATCTATGTCAAATCAAGCATGGGTAGAAAAAGTTCCAAATCTGATTGATCTATGCTAGGTGGAGAATGTGTTGGTCATTGTGTGTCGAATGTTTTCATTGATGGAAACCCATTGATGGAAAATGTTTTCATTATGTTAGGTAAGTCTCCATACGGTGTTAATCGGATGTCAAGTTTGATGAGTTGTAATGGTGTCTGGTAAATGATATAGTGATCTAAGTCAATATTTGAGCTCTTTAGTTTTGGTTAGATTTTTTCATGATTCCATGCATGGTATATGAGGGGTGTTATAGGTGTTCTTAAGTTTGCATGAGATCAACATGGTTAGGTCATGTGGTTTCATTGTTGATTCAAGTCATTCCATGCTTATTTCTAGCCCCGAGTTATGAATTTTGGACCTAATAAGTATTTTTGGATCATTCCAACCACATATTGACAATGTACCTAAGATTTATGGTGATTTTCAGGTCAGTATTCATTGGTTTGGTGCTTTTGAGGCCCTGGGAAGCAAACAATGGGAAAAGACAAGAAAACATAGGAAAATGAGATTGTATGGAGATTTTTAGATATATCTAAGATAGATGGTGAGAATGGAAAGTTAGATCAGTTTTCATGGTGCTTCATGAAAATTTAAGGTCATTTTGAAGAATATTTTTGAATTTATGTAAGTTTTGGTGAAACTGGGTAAGTTACAGTATGTTTTTAAAGCAAAAGTGAACCTTCTAGTGTTCGTTATAAATTGTATGATTTTCATCGGGACCTAATATATTTTTCCATAGCTTATAATTTCAGCTATGAATCTTTCACAAAAATAATTAGGTGGTTTGATAGTCACATTTTTATGAATGATCGTTAAGAAGACAAAGTGGTTTGAAACCCTAGCTAAACCCTAGCTAGGAGCAACTTGCATAAAAGTGAGTATATCAACCAATTTTTGAATGGTTCCTCAAAATTTATGATTGTATGTTGTATAGGAATCTTCCATATTTCCAGAAATGTATGTTATAACATGTGGTGATATGTGGGTCCCACCTAAAATTTCTTGTTTCTGAAGAGTTCCAGTTTAAGGAGAATTTTTCCAAATGAGGTAATGTCTAAATTTGCATTTATGATATCCCAATATTTTTCTTGATGTTATTGAATTTTTCTGATCATGGTTGTGATGAAATAGTGAAAAGTGTGCCGATTTTTGTTGGTTTGGTCAAAGGGTAGTTTTGGGTGGCCTTCACTAAAATTGACATTCTGAGAGCTACATGAGTTAGGAGGTTATTTAAGTTTTGTTGGAAATATAATTCATATTATTTTCCATTTATATAATTTTTGTGTCATTATGGTGAGTTTTGATATGGTTTCCGTGTCAGGTTTGTGGATAAGAATATTTTTAGCTTTCTAGGACATAACTATTTTTGTTGAAATATTGAGTTGGTTGGAGCATGAGATGGATTGTTTGATTCTTCATATCACATTAAATGTAAATAAAGATTAATTTTTCATCAAAATAATATATTTTTAGGTATTTAAAGTGTCAGGAAGGGTGTTAACTAGTTACATTTGGAAACTACTTTTTGGGCAACTTGATTTGGTGAAGGTAAAACTTGATGTAGTTTGAACATGGTTGTTTCAAGAGTTATAAATTTATTAGAAGTGTTATAAAGGTATTCCATTTACATATAGTGGTCACATGCCATATTTTAGGTGTTTTTATGATCTTGAAGCCAAAAGGTGAAGACAAGTGTGTTGAAACAGGTGTTTTGTGAAGGCTATTAGCCATTGGGCCCATTAAACAAAATAATTTGATTGGTTAATGATAATTTAGACCATGGATGATATTTAAATTTAATTTTAAACATTTTTGGTGATTTTAAAGCTTGAATAAAAATATTTGTGGTGTTACAATATTTTTGGCATTCCAATAGGTAGGGTTTTGAGGCATGTTGGTGCATGAAAAGTGGTTTTTGGTTAGGCCAACCTACTTGGGTAATATGTTACCATTATAATGAAGTTTATGGGATTTTATTATGACTATTTGGTCACGAAATATGTTTAATACTGACCTATGGTGAGGTTGAAAGGTAGAGAAGGTTATAAAGCTAGTGTTTTAGTTCATTTTTGAACTAGTGCTCTTATAGGAAAAGTGCAACCCATGTAGAAGTGTTTTTCAGGTATGTGTGCATGTTTTTAATGATGATGAAGATAATGAAAGTTTTAATACTGATTTAAGACATGAGATTAAGTGTTTATATAAAATAAAAGTTGAGAAAGAAGAAGATGACACAAGATTGGAGACCTAGGGTTTGAGAAAGAGTTTTTGAGCTGAATATGTGATCTCCATCAGTCATGGTAGCATAAAAATCAGAGATAAAACATATTTAGGTTGTTGAGTTTGTTCTTGGTCATCCTAGGGGTTGTAACCTTCTTGTGGAGTGGGTGCTTCACTAAATTATGGGTTGGTGCTCCTTGTAGGGTTGGTGCTCTACTAAACTAGGGATTGGTGCTCCTTGTGAAGTTAGTGCTTCACTAAATTTATTTATTGTAAGTAATATAAAAATAATTTAGTGTTTTTCTTCCCCTTGAGGTTTTCCACATATATTTGGTGTTCTTGTGTACTCTCTTGCTCTTGTTCTTGTGTATGGTGTATTTAATGCTTAAGTAAACACACATATGGTTGTTGTATGGTTGAATGGTTATTTTATTGGTAATGAATGATGAATGGAAATGGTTTAAATTTTTAATAGACTGATTCACCCCCCCTAATTCTCTTGTGTTTCCAATAGAATGATGTGTGGTTTGAGGCTTCTTTGAAGTAACGACAATGTGGGTGGTGCTCGGGGGTACCCAAAACCATTTTAATGTTTGTTTTCTAAGACTCTTCATCCATGGATAGGATTTGAAATGATGGTCATTACATTCAAATATTTTCACTACATGTTTGAAAACTATGGTTTGAAAATGATGAACAAAACCATTAAGGAGAACAACCACAGAAATTTCTGACGTAGTTTTCTTAGAGCAAGTCTAATACCATACACAAGCTCTTGGATTGTATGGTATGGTCATGACTATATTGTATGTTCCTGATTGAGACAAATTTATTTTCCAAATTATTTTTTTGATGTTTCTTCAAGTTAATTTCTCCGTTTTTATGTTGTACATTTTCATATTTGTCCAAAAATCATCTTTGGCAAGTTAAGTGCTTTTATACCTTTGTCTTATAATTTCAAATTGTATATAAGGTTAAGTGGTGTGTTATAATATTTATTATCTGATTTGAGTTACAAATATGATTTAGCGTTTATATTTCATTATCCTTGTTAGATTAGTAATCAACTCTAATCTCTCATAAACCTAATCAAATTGAAATAGAAATTTAATTTAGGGTTAAACACCTATAAAGTTAAGAAAATGTCATAGAGAGGGTTTGAAATAGATATTATTTCATTAAGGATTCAATTATGATGTTTAGTATATAATTTTGTAGACAAAAATTACAAAAAAATTGTAATAAATATCTAAAACTAAATAATTTCATTTTCCATTTGCAATTTTGGAAAGTTATTAAGTATTGAGGTGGTTTGCGGTGAATGTAATGTATATTATCTTGATTATTTATTCAATACCGTTATTTTTATTCTAATATTATAGATGGAAAACCACTCCCCTTTTTGAAATGCCATTACATGTATGGACAATCACTCCCATTAGTGCAAACATATAAATTTCCCATTTTACGCCCTAATCATCCGATGCATCCTAAGAATATGACTTGCGAGAGAAATAATTTTTTTCAAAAGAAAGTTTAGATCCAAAATGTATGTCTAAAAGATAATACAATCAATGCTAGAAGGTAGAACAATACGTGAACATCAAATTAGTGCAATACGGGACTCGGAAGATGGACACATATAATATGAGGATTTGGATGATATGATAAATCATTTTTATTCTCATCCTTCTATTCATATTTATGATCATGATCATATTGTGGAAGATAAAGATAGTGATAATTACAATGATGGTGTTACTTGATGAATGAATCTAACGAAATTCCTAACCATGAAGATCCATTTGGAGGTGGTGAAAAGGTAAATGCAAAGGATGGGGGAATTAATTATATAAATAAATTAGTAGAAATTCCATTGTTGAAAGTTTGGGAGGCCAAAGAAATAATGTTGAATGTCACATTATCATTTATAGACATGAATGTCGATTTGGATGGTCAAACATTAATGTAACAACACTATTATAGTAAGTAATTTTTTTGTAAAATAATGATTTTCTTATAAATGTTATTCTTAAAATTTCTAGGTTTTATTTAAAAATTATAAGTTGCTAAAAAAATTATACGTATAGGTTACCAAAAATGTCATCATCCTTGGGCATATCATATGACAAATATGATGCTTGTGTTAGTTCTTACAGTATTATTTAGGAAAGAGTATGAAAATGCTATAGTTTGTATAAATCCTAAGTGCAAGGAATGTTGTTTCAATTTTGTTTTTAGTGGATATGGCATTACTGATAACATAAGTAGTGACGGTGTCATGTGTGTACAAAGTGATTTCTAGGCTATGAAACACATTGAGAATAATTGGTCCTAAAAGTTAAATTCAATACCGAAGTGTCATATTAGGTGTTGTAATAGATGGGGATAATTTATATTCTAACTTATCAACAATATATTCAATTCAGACTTTTTAATGATAAATTATAACATTCCCCCATAACTTATGTTACGAAAATAACATTTATCTCTGTCATAACTAGTTCTAGAAATAATCAAGTGAAAAACATGGATATTTACCTTAAACCTCTTATAGATGAGTTACATACTTTGTGGAATGGGGTGCATATGTATGATGTTTCAAAACCACTTAACAACATGGTGTTTTAATGTTATGTAGTTCATTGATGGACAATCCATGATTATATGGGGCTATCATTTTTTCAGGTTTGACTACAAAGGGAGAGCATGCATGCCCAAGGTGTGGGGACCAACTATGTTCAAGATACTCCCATGATTTGAGAAAGCATGTTTATGAAGGACATAAATGTTTTTCAAGGATGTGCCATGAATACCATAGTATAAAAAAGATAAGTTTAATGGACTTATGGAAATGAGAGAACCACCAAATTTAATGTCTCTTGGAGATTGGTTGCAACATTATAATGATGTTTTTGATGCATCAAATATTTTTGTACCATAAATATGGTGGAGATATGAGTGGTAAAATGAAACCGGTGTAGTTGATCAAACACACATAGATGTAATTCCTAAGGGAATGAAAATATTATCTATATCATACAAACTTCCATAGTATAAATATTTTCTAGTAGGCCATCTTCTTGACATGATACATATATTCAAGAATGTTATTGTATCAATGTGGCTGCATATTGCAACAAAAGGAAAATAAATTAGAATCGAATAAGACCTCAATTTTTCTAAAATGAAGAAAAAATGTGGCCCAAGAATAATGAAACATATGAAAAGGCTCTGTGGATTATAAATAAACCCCATGTTGCAAAAGTCACAAAGGTCATGCATGAAATGTACCCACCTCAATTCTATGGGGCATACCTCAAGAGAGCGTTCATTTTTATGGCCATATCATAGGTTTGAAAATGCGCGAATGGCATAGAATTTTAAAGGTATATTGAAAATAATTATAATTAATGTAAATTACTTTTTATATATGTTTTTATCTTTCTATATTTCACATTATCTAGTAATTGTGTTTATATTTGAGATTATCTATTAATTATGTTTGATACCACAACATATATTTCCTCTTAATTTAAGAGGAGAGGATGTGTTTCCACATGATCTTAGAAAGGCCATTTTGAGGCTTTCAAAATTCCTTAGATGGTTGAAAACAAGGTATATCTACATGTCTAAGATAGGGGAAATGAGAAACGAGATAACAAAGATTGTTTATAATTTTGAAAAGGAATTTCCAACTTCATTTTTTGATTATGAGGTTCATCTAGTAGTCCACTTGGTCAATGATATTGATAAGTAACATGTTTTCAATACTTGATGGATTTTTTGGCCTAAGGGGTACATGAAGAGACTAAATTGGTATGCCAAATAGTTAACATTTCCATAGGATTCCATTACATAAGGTTATACTATTCAACCAACATTTTTCTATGTAATTGAATATTTGCAAAAAGAATGTTGTGACATTGATTTAAAAGGTATACCTATGAATTTGAGAAATTGATTTTACAAACCAAAAGAGAAAAAATCTTGATAAAATGAAACAATGGCTTAGAAATATTGACTAAGACACAAACCCTTACAAACATATTCCCCATATTAACTCATCATTAATTGTAATGATAAATATTGCCTTGTCAACCAACAATTTTATGAGGTTAAGATTTTTGATAACCAACATAATGTTATACAACATGATCCACAAAGGAATTTTGTGTAGTAAAAGGATTAAAAATGGGACTTAGGGCATGTGAAAAACACAAAACTTACATAGGGACATAGTCCATGAGACCAAAATAATGAATGATTTTCAATGGTCTTGAAATCTAAATAAATCATTCTTTAGAAAGCAAAAGGATAGTTCAAATGTTGGATATTATGTCTAGTTTTTTTCATTGATGTCAAGTGTCACATTGATGTCAATTCTGAGTGCTTAGGTGTCATCCACGTTCAAGCTTGAAGGTTGATTGACATTGTGATGAAATGTCATGGTGTTTAGGCATTTTATTGGTACATTGTCAAGCAAGTGATTGTTGTGTATGATGGCTAGTAATTGTTGAAGGATGTTATGAGGTCTAACATTTTATTCTGATGTTCAAAGGTGTTAATGAGTTTGTAAGAGGTCAACAAGGTCATATCATGAGAGCCGGGTGTTGAGTCAAGTCATTCTAGGTCTTGTTCTTGACCTAAGTATAAGCAGGATGATGTGTCACATGAAATATGAAGTAGAGAAGTATTCTTAAAGCATGTGTAATATTTATTGATGTTTTATAGCAGTTTTAGAGGTTTATAAGGTCATATTTTAGTGGTATAGTGCATGTGCAATGTCATTTTGAAGCGGGACTATAAAGACAAAGGCAAGTTTGCTAAGGTAATTCTTAGTTTCTAGAGAGAGTTTCGAGGTTTCACGGATGGATGAGAGTTAGAAATCATGGAGTAGGTTTCTCAATGCTTTGAGAAAATTTTCAGGTCAAGGTTTTGAAGGAATTGCAAGATAAGCCATTTTTAGTCACATTAAGTTCTTAGAAGTGTAAAAACTAGCTCGATACGAAATTTCTTATGCTCACCCACATGTGTGGAGTTTGTATGGGAGTATGAATATTTGGGGGATGATAAGGCATGGATTTAAGATTTTTTTCAAAAATAATGAATCAATTTGTTTGTCACATCTTTATGAACCATTGTTAAGAAGGTAAATAGGTATAAAACCCTGGTTAAACCCTAGAACTAGAGCGATAGGGAATAAATGCATGATATGGTCTCCAAATGAAGTGAAAAGGAAAATGTAACTAATTATTCTTGTAGATGACTCTTTAGAGATCCTTTTGGTGGTGACTTCATGTTCCAAGTGTTTCAGCAAGTTGGAGAAAAACCCTTGTTTTGTGGAGATTTGTTGTTTCAGGTCTGAGTTGGAAGTTTCATGAAGAGAAATGAATTGTTCCAGAAGCTTGGGATGTGTTCTAAATGTCCATGAAAACAATCATATAGTTTTAGTTGAGAACATTTGTAAAACATGTCCTTTAATGTGCCCAACCACTTTTGGCCTAGAAGGCTAAAACCTAGTCATGGAGGTTTGAGATGAGTGTTGATGTTTTGCATGTTGTAGAGGTTGTGATGAGGGGGTTATGAGCAAGCTAGAGGAGGTGAAAGAAGAGGTTAGAGGGGTCAAGGTTAGAGCTAAGAAGAGGCATGAAAATCTGAAAGAGTTGAGGAGCAAGTATTCAAGGTCATTATACCTAATCAACATGTGAAGGTGGAGATTTAAGAGAAGTAAGAGAAGATTTTGTTTGAGAGTTTTTGAGTGCATGAAGCTAACTAGTGATCACAATTAGTTTTTGGAGTAAAAAGAAATTAGATAGTCTTCATCTTCATATGGTTGAGTTGGTTTTTGTTCATCCTAGGGGTTTTATCCTCCTTGCGGGGTTGGTGCCTTTATAAGTAGGGATTGGTGCTCCTTGTGGGATTGATGTCTCACTAAATAAATATTGTGCAATGTGTAATATTCATACAAGTCCTTTTTGTGTAATATAAGTAAAGGTTCAGTGGGTTTTCTTCCCCTTAAGGGTTTCCCACTTCATATATAGTGTTCATGTGTTTTATCTCTTGTTTCATGTACTTTGGGATGAATGTTATACACTTAATAAGCTCACAATGATGATGTATGTGTTATCATGAAATTACAACACCCTCGAATGGCTTGAATGGTGAGTGGGGATTCGGTGTAATTTTTGTAACATTGGGTTACCTCTCAAGCTATGGGACTTGTGGGCTTGAGATGACCCTCTAGAGAAAGTTGGTTCTTGCTCCTAAACTACTTGCCACAATCTACTCCTAATGCAGAAAGCAAACTAATCCTAATCTAACCTTCCAAGGGACTAGAGAGAGAGAGAGAGTGCATGAAAATAAATCCTACACTAATAGTGGTGATACATCGAAAAGGAGGTTGTTAAAAACAATCCCAACTACTAAAATAAAGAGAGGTGAGAAAAGGAGAGGTGGGCAAGATGCACCACAAATAGAGATAGATTCACACGAGAACACCATTTCACCCATTTCATAGCTCCATTAAACATCGACTATGCACAATATACCCTGTAATGAAGAGAGGCAAGTAGAGACAACAAAATATGTGAAGGATGGACAAAATGCATCACAAAAACATAGTTTATTGCTCCATGAGTTTACACAAGTACATCATTAGTGGGAAAGAGGAAAGAAAATGCCATTACAAAGCTTGGAGAGGAGGCTTAATCTCCACATTCAACCCTAGCAGAGAAGAAAGAGAGAGAGGGGAAGGAAGAATGACTAACTCCCTTTAAAATGAGCCCAAGATTACAATTTATAGAATGAGAAGAGGGAGAGAATGAAATCCCGAAATTACTTTTCCAACCACTTGTAAGTGGCAATAAATGAGGTGAAATGATGGAAATTTATTTGTAAAATCTCCTTCATGATGTCCCATAGCCTACAGAGAGAAGGAATGATTATCAATGCTTATTAATTGCATCTCCAACCACTCTCCAACAACCAAACTAAACTAGGCTCATTTTCTATGAAATTCACCATCAAATCTTCATCAATTCCCAAATTTCTTGGCTTTGTACATCGGTCTCGGAGATATGAGACCAATTTTTCATGATTTCGTTGAGAATTGCTCAAGATATGAGCTTCTAAGCACAATCGGATATTTGTTGTTTTCCATATTTGCCTTGATCTTTACGGGATGAGAATTAATATTGTAGGTGGAAATCTCATTTAAATATCTCTCCCTTTCTTCTAAAGTTCTATGCACTCTTTTGAAATTATCATGTATGTTAAATAGCGTGGGGCCCATTTGATTTCATCTTTTGTTTGCATTAGGAGGGGTTTTTTGATATTTTAAACACCTCAAAGCCAGCTCGGCCAACTGGGTCGAGTTGGCTCTCCTTTCTTCCACGTGTCAGATATTTGTATTGGCGAGCTCTTCAATTTTGCAACTCGACCCCACTTGACACTTTACCATGTCTCAAGCCCTATACTGCCAACTTACTTCTCCAAGTGTCCCGAGCCGTTTTCGAACACCAACCCCTTTCTATAGTCTGAGTCATTATCTTGAATGGCGAGCTTCCTTTGGTCTGCATTGAGTTGCGTCAATGCCTCATGGCTTTGTTTGTTTGATTGGTGGCTTACACGTGGTCTTTCCCTTGACTACTAGGCCCTTAACCCTCCATGACGAGCTATTGCTCCAACTTCCATCATCATGTTCGCGACGGGTTCACTTCTCCTGTCGGACATCTTCCCAATGTCTCGACACCACATCCTTTCTTATCTCGGCGTCCTCTCATGCTTGTGCCAAACCGACACTACCTATCTCTGTTGACATTGCATTGGTCTTGTGACATGTCTGCGGCGGCTTGCTACACGTGGAGGCTCCGCATAACTTTGGGGGCTCCACCTTTCTTGCCCCTTTTGAAACTGCCTCGCAAAGACATGTGGCGACCTTGCCTTCGCCTGCAGGCCCATTTTAAAGTTGTTTCCCAGAACTCGTCAAGCTCGCCGAGTCGGCTCGGTGAGCCAACTCCCACCTCAGACTCTACTTCTTGCATGCCCTGCGACTAGCTCTTGCCGACCCATTCATGTTGAATCGAATTGTGAGCCCCACATTCCCTGTGACTGTATTGGCCTTGGCTTCCAGTGACTCGTCGTTCAATCAAGTGCCTAGTTCTCAGTGACTCGCTATCGTATCCGTTTAATGACTATGACCCTGAGGAGCTCGACTTGTTCTCAGCTCCGATGAGTCACTATTTTAACTTGAGTTCCCCCTTCCACATTGTACTCGATTCGGTCCCATATTTATCGCATGGAGTTTCCCAAGCCTTTGTTTGTTCATCCAAGTTCACTGGGGCCAAGCTCGGTTCTCCTCAAAACAGCTCAACAGCTTTTGTGCACAGCTTCGTTATCCATAATAGTTCAACTTCATGGTGTATAAACTCGACCACGTATGAAACAACTCGGCCCATTGAAAACTTGGTCTTCAAAGGGAATGGCTCGGCTTGTTTGCTACCAGCTGGTCACAGAATTTTAGCTTGGTCTAGCAAGGAGAGCTCGGTGGATTGGGTGCAGTTCGACTTGTTGCATCATAGCTCAGTTCTCTGTCAAAGCAACTCAGCCTGATTAAAGTAGCTCGATCCTCCATGCATTGGTTAGCTTCCTGATGGCTCAGCTCCATTGGCTCATCGCCTTTACCACAATCGCACTGGGTCTACCTTCAGTTCTCCATTGATTAGATCAACTCCTGCAAATCAATTGTTTATCTTCGAGCCATCTTTGAAATAACTCGGCCGATAGGGGTGAGTTCTCCCAATGAAGCGTCCTGACTTGGGTGGATCGATTTCAACAAAAGGTCTTCCCTGCTCGTGACCACAAAACAAACCCGACACTGTATCAGTTTGGTATATAGCTCAACCCCTTTGAGCAGATCGGCCTCCTTACAATGAGCTCGGTGATATCACAATAGTTCGGTCTCAGATGAATTGGTTGTTTGGAATGTGCAATATGTGGACCTCGGCTAACCCAAGACATGGCTCACTATTGGCACCAGAATGGCTTGGTGGCATTCATCAAACAACTCGGTGTGTATGGAAGCTAGCTAAATTTTGTCCTTACAGCTCGATCTGATATGAGATGAGCTCGTTTAGCTATTCAAACATCCAAGACAATTCCTTAAGAGTTCTTCTAGCCTTCTTGGAGACTCCTGCACTTTCCAGTGCCAGGGAGCTAAACAACAATGTCATAGATTGATTTGAGACCATAATGCTAGATTTTACCATTTCTTACCAAGTGGGCCTCGTAACCAATTGTCGTAATGCAAGCTTTCCAATTGTCCCTTCTAACATCAAATGTTTCTCCAACTCATGAGCCCACATGTTTCCCAACTAGGTATCTTCAACCAATATTATACATAGTCAACATTATTGGAACCAAATTTATATTTCCATAGCTCAAGGAAAAGAAATGATATCTCTCAAGGGAAAACAATTATGGCACTTCCAACTACATCTAAAAAAATATGCCCAAGCTTTCATGGTGGCACTCACATCACGTTTTTCATTTGGTCAAACACTTGGCATGCATATACTAAAGCTTCCATTTGGGAATTTAAAAGTTTCCAAGGCCTATTCACAACATTTAACATACATATAAAATGGGACACATGTAACTAAAACATCCAAAAAAACACTTCCTATTATGCCTCGATGGATGTCCATAACCCATTGCAAATGATTTTATTTTTTCCTAGAAAATGTGAGCTAATCTGGTTGAATATTTGTTTGTTGAATTCGGTTGAATTCCAATCCATAAGACCACATTTATTTCAAGAATTTTTAAAAACAATTAACAAATGAAATGCATGATTCCGAGTTTTACATAATCTATCACACTAATCTATTTTTTTGAATTGAAGGAATTTCTTTATCTCTCTCACAAAAAATTTACTTTGCAAAAATATTTTTGATTCCCCTATCCTATATCAATATCCTTAGAATTTGAACATCTCCAAAAAGGTGAGCATGACTTAGATCATTTGTCAAATATGTGAGTAATAGTACAATTTCCCTTCCTAAAAGGTCCAAATGCTTTAATCCAAGGAGCTTCACCAAATGGTTGATACACTAAACTATTTTAAGTAGTGACCACCATGAAGAGAGTGTTAATAGAAAAGGTCCCTATAATTTTGACAGGCACATGGGTGGTGCACAAGGTGCAAAAGACAATCCATTTCCATGTGGCTCTAGCATGCACAAAAAGTGTAGTGAACATGAGCGACTACTAACAAAATAAAGTATACCTATAACTTACTCATGAGATAGAGGTTTTGTCACCAATATAATTTTTTTATCAACTCACTTTGATAATATATAATTCTATAGATTGTATTGAGATGATTGGAATAAAAGGATTCCCCAAAACTTGAACATATCTCCATGTGTAATCTAGTTCCAACCATATTTTGGGTAAAGAACTACCCATAACAATTGGTTTTCCCATTGAATTCTAAATCCCAAGACAAGGTGAAATGTAAATAGACATTCCATGGTTTTCTTGACCACTTCATCTTCCTTCAAGATATTAATAAGTTGAGATTAAGGGTAATTGGGAAGAGATATTCCCTTCATAATTCCTTTAGAAGCTTTAAGTTAAGTTCCTAAGGCCCATTCCAAGAGCGCTCATGAATTTTGAGTCCTAAAAGTCCATTATACATGCACTTTATGCCTTGACTTGGTTCCAAAACCTCATTATTATGACATCCATATAAAACTTAAAATCCTCTTACATGTCATACATTTCTAATGCTCTTACACTTTATAAACTCTATATGATAAAACCGATCTTCAAATTTGATTTTATTGTTAAATTTGTAACCTTACAAAAAATTCTTGAACTTTAGGAAAATAGTTTAAAATTACATTTATTATTTTATGTAATGTCATTATTTTTTAATATTACATAATTTTTTTAAATCTTGACATTTATTTTTTGTTTTGTATCTTATGCAGTTATTTACTAGATTTCTTAGCCAAATTCAGGGAAATACTGAAATGGATAAAAATGTATGGTTGTTGTTTGTGATGCCCATAATATGATTACTCCTATACCAACCACATTTCTCCATATCACCTCCTATGCCAATCCACATACCACACCTCCTCTACTGCCGGCAGCACCAACGTCAAACTATTATCCCTAATTTGACATATGCAGTACTATAGACCCCCTTGCCCTCGTATAGTTGGTATATGAGTTGTCTTGAATGATGATTGTGTTTCCCCCTCTCAACCTAATTCCTCACCCTATTATATAAGACCATATTTTTTACATCATGGTTTACTAGAAGATAGGTATAATAAGTCTTTTTCTAGCCATTAAGAACAAGAGTATTTTCCTAGATACTTTTTGGGGTATCTACCCCGACAAGAATGGAAGGTATATTCATATGTTTAAAATGAAAATTATAGTTTAAATGTAAATTATATTTTAAATTTCTATTTAATTACACCTTTATTAATTTATTTTTATTATCGTTTGTAATTATAAGCATTGAATGATAAAAAAATTATGATGTTGTAGTCTATTTTTCTTACTAAAACCCAGACATGGTGACACATCACTTAAACAGATTTGAGCACTCACTCATAGAGCACAAAGGTACCAGTCCCTCTTTTTATACCATATTTGTCAAGGAGTTAGCATGCATGAACATACATTCCATAACCATAACAAATAGATCCAAAAGATCAATTTCAAACATACATAAATAAGTAGACATATAGATCACAAACATGATGAATTAAACAAGGATCAATATGAGATTTACCATACAAGAACCAAAAAAATATGCCAATAACTAGTAACCATCCATAAAGATCCATTATATTAATCCATCAAAACACATGTAGTTGAATACATTATAATTACCATCACAAATTCATGTGCGCAAATACACTAGCAACATAACTCTATTACAATCCAATGGTCATTCATGATCTCAAAACCATGTAAATCAATACATATATAGTGGTGGGGACTTTCCCTTCACTACCCATGCACATTCAAATAGGTTGCATGCTAATAATAGCCATGTGTCACTACAAAAGCAACTATAGAAGCATGCAAGCTTCACCTAATAATAGATTACCTATAAATAAATCTAGTTCTAATCTTATTATTAGCTCAAACTTTGCATGACTCTTGACTTCCACTTGGTCCCAAAATAGCTTGGTGTGTCCTCCAAGTCTTCTATCTCTATCCAAATCATGTTCAACACTCAATCCATTCTTATCCCATGCATGAAAAATGGATAAGTCCCAAACTCTAACTTTCCTCGGTGCACCCTTTATCCATTGATCTTCTGTGCACACCTACTATACCCATTTATGTGTGCCCTGTTCTTATGCACCTATAACACTTAGGAAATATTTTTTCCAGTCAACATTACCCCACACTAGCTTCATTTCCACCCTCGGAAATGGGTAATCATGCCTTGTCTCTCCAAGAATAAATAATAAGGAATAAAATAATGATTGTACATAATGAATGAAAATATACCAAAAATAATATGGGTTCTCTATTCCTCCAAAGGTAACAATAACTCAAGGTACTCATTCTTGATGTCTGCTTCCAACTCATTCCAGTCATTGAGTGCCTTCTTTGTCTTTTCAGGGATGTCTAAAAGTAATCCATCCATCTCATCCAAGGTCATATTTTCTCCCTCATTTTGTAGCACCCTAAGGACGTTTTCTAAACTAGAAACCATCCCATCCATTACATCCATACATTGGGTTATAAGTTTCCCAATTTCCTTTATCTTTTCTTTGTGAGGTTCATGGGTTGTCATGAGCGCATCACACATTTTTTCAAGTAATGTCAACCTCTCCTCACACCCAAGAGTTTCATTCTTCTTTACAACAAGGAATTAATTCTCCTCAACCAAAGTCCTTGTTTTAATGATCGGATTTAGGTTTGCACACAAATTCAACGCCGAGTTTTCCTTCTTCATTTCATCCTTCAATGTTTGGAGTAGAGATTCATACCTAACTATTCGACATGCTATTATAGCCTTTACTCTCTCCTTATTAGCTTCTTCATCCTCCTTAACCTCTTTACACTCCCCTATTATTTCTTAATCAAAAATTGAACACATTCTTGTAATAAGTACAAGGATGACTGATAGATATGTTCATTCTATTCATCAACATCTGGATGCCCATCAATAATATCTTTCCACAATTTTTCCATAAAATCCAAAATGTTATTGTTTCTCTTTATCCTTCTTCCACCCCTTAGACAATTGTTCCACTTGTTCTTTTAAGATTTTTATTCTACTCCAATAGTGTTCTTAACGCGGTCGATTTATCTATATTCCTACACGCTTTTCTTTGCTTCAATTTTGTTCAATGCATTACTCACCTGCTCATTAGTAAACTTTATGGGCCTAATGGTCTAGTGCGTGGCTTGGGATTTCTTCTTCATTTTCCTCTTAACGCATGCATCTTATTTTACATCAAACTCAGGCTCATCAATATGATTTTGCATGCTCCAAGAGAGTTTCTTTACTGTGTGCAAGTTGGCCACTTCAGGTCCATCAGCTCCCATCCATAAAGCTCCTCAAGCTTCAAAGTACTTTGAAACCTAACGTGAATGATCTTTGTGGGATCATTAATATACCTAGCTATGGGATTTTATACATCTCCCCCTTATCTCTCCTAAGTGCCTACCTTTAGGAACGTGCACCCCTTCATCCAAAGTCAAGCCTTCCTTCCTTCCTGTAGCCTGCTTGTTTGTTCATTCATGGGCTCACCAGAAGGTTTGCCCTTATCTTTCTCTTCATCTCCACCCACATCTTCACGCTCCTCAAATATTTATGTATCATATTTCACCTCTTCCTTATGAGAATCTTCGATAGCCACCTCAATAACAAGTGCTTTTGTTTATGCACGTGCTTCCATCCAACTCCTCCTCCTCACCCTTTCTTGGTATATACCCCTATTGTTTATTCTTCTCTTACACAGTTTAATGGGAGATGTCTTAGGATTCTCTTGTTGGTAAGGGCCTATGGTCACATTTTTTCCCGGGGTATTTGTTCTTCTTAACACCATCCTAAATTGTTTCTCCTTAGTGCCTCCAACATCCGCCCTTATCTCCTCGCGCATGTTTCTTCTCCTACTTCCTCTTCTTTTTGCATGGGAGGAGTTGCCTCAAGTTATATCTTTACTCCAAATGTTGGTTTCCTCTATGATCCATGGTCAAGGCCGCCACTTTGCCTTCCTTTCATTCTACATCCTCTTCTTCATCTATGTGGGGCGAGGTTAGGCTCTTAATCCTACAATGTTCCCATTGTATGCTTTCCTTTAGGTAGTTTAGAAAGCCTGAACTCATTCTCAATGTATTTCCTTTTTTCCAATTCGGGATTAAGGTAAATGTATACCTTACTGCACTAAATTTCCCCACTTCCAAACTCATTGAATTAATACTTATATCATTTGAGATCATCTTTTCTATATAAATAGATGTACTAAGGTATACATATGTCTTCCAACATATGATAATCATAGTCTACCTTATCTACATAAAAATCCAATATGTGCATGTTTGAAAACATGTGCACCGAGGCCTGAAGTAACACGCAGTGAAGGAATATGGGAGTTTGCACCAAGGGATCCACTTTCCATCCTTCATTCCAAATCTGCCTATGCAAAAATGTTGATAGACTACACAACTAGGCCTACTTATCCAATACCAAAGGAAGGTCCTTGGGTATTCTCCATTCATGTTCAAAGGCTTTGCACAAGAACTTATACCAGAGTTCCAGCCTTTACTTGTAAGATCCACTCACAGATCCATCACATGTGTATTTTGCAAACTTGTCTGCAAGTAAATTTTTCTCTTCAGGAACTACCAAATATTCTCCTTTGGCCCATCGGGCACCCCAATTTCCAAAAACACAAGAGACAATAAAATAGCACCAAAACTTATCTTATCTCCATGGTGTGATTCTTCAATAATGGTCTCAACAATGAAAGAAGACAAATTATATACCACTCCCTCCATCATTTTTTTAGCAATAGGAACCATCTTCTATTTACCTGGTTCCAAAGCTCCAAGTTATTCAATTTGGTGAGGAGATGTGTGGATACCTAAATCATAGGGTTCTTTTCTAACTTGGCAATATCCATCGTGCCCTCCCTTTCATAAGTCGGTGAAATCCTTGTAGCCTCTACACCCTCATCATCAGTGAGGTCAATGCTAATCTTAGTTCCCAAGATTCTCAACCCTATCAACCAACCAATCAAGGGCGTGGTAAGTCACATTTTCCACCCTAAAAATAGAATAAGTCCTTGTGCACATGGGACATCAACCATTGATACAATTTCTCGGGTTTTCCAAAGTATGGCAGCTCATATAGCTGCATAACTCCAACACTCTCCTAAAATTTCTAACATGCATCGTCATAGATGGCCATGTCATTTTCCATTCGTAAATATATTTTTACCACCAATTGTTTGTCCAATTCATCCATGTTATCCTTAGTACGATGATTGTAGTTGTTTACTCAACTTCGCTGATATGTGACTCCCAATCCAATCCCATTATAACACCTTTTGGATATTACATTTATGAAAATATTCTTTCAGGGGTATCCTCCATCTCTAATTCCACTTATTTTTGCTTCCTTCCCCTTGTGGTTGCTCTAGGTGCTCATTTAGGTGCCATTACGATAATAAAAATGTGTTCTTGCACTAGATTTGAGCTCTACAACTTCAAACTTGTGTGCCCTAGCTTTTCCTCAAACCCTAACTCACAAATTTTCTCCTGCATGTCTTTTTTCTTTTCTCAAACACTCTCTCTAATGGAGCTCCAAACAATGTCATGCACAAATCTCTCTAGTTTGATGTCTATAATTGCTCTTTCACACACTTTTAGACAACTCGCATTCTTAAACTTTCTCTTGAACTAGCTCAAACACTTCACAATGCAAGGTAAAAATGATATCGTAACCCCTCCTTATATAAATTTTTCAAATTTCCCCACATTTATTTCTCTTCACCAACCACCGTACTCAGCATTAATTACACCTTTTTGTTTTTTGCTTTTCCCTACTTTTTTTGCCCTGATCGTAACCTTCTCTGTGCGCCCCCTAATTCTCGACCACAGACCTCCTCTCACACACCTTCATGCTCCAAAGTTCAAAACTTTGTTCCTAATACCAAGATGTTTCCCATGATGTTGCCTACCTCACGTTACATTGTGCGTCCATCCATCTACGTGCGATCTTCATCTATGAGAAAATGTTTTTTTCTTTATCCACACCTTTACTTCAAGCACATGGACCATAATTTTCCTATACATACCCATATTCTAGAGGATGTTCAATCTCTTTCTAGCTTGTCCCATTCATCATATATCTTCTCCACCCCACACTAAAGTATGTGTGGTCCTCTGCACATGAATTCACTAGATAAATCAACACGCACACAAACGCACTTATTAGAAAAAAAAATTGAACTAAATTGAAAAATCATAGAAAAATGTAAGGAAACACATATAAAGGAAATACATGAAATGAAACCTAATCTAAATGGCACCACTTCCTTATTACAAACACCAAGAAGACTTATTTATAATAGGGCTTTAGCCTACTCCCATTCAATTAACCGGAAACCATGTTCCATCCAATGCTTCGTAATCGACAAGCACTGAATCAAGTATATATGTCACCACATACGGTCCCAACCAATGCACCTTCAATTTCCTAGGTGGCATGCAAACTTGGAGTCATAAAGTAGAACCATCTTTCCAACCTCAAACTACTTATTCTTAATGTGCCTATCATGTCATGCCTTATTCGTGTCCTTCTCTATCTTCTGGTTTCAACATGTGATGGCACACCACTCATCCAATCGCATCGCTTTATCTATACGCTACTCAAGTGCTTTCTCATCATGCATTCCTCCTATGTGCATAATATGCATGGAAGGTAACATAAATTCCACCGGTAAAATAACCTCCACACCAAACACCAACTAAAAGGGTATGGCTTTGTTCAATATTTTGTAAGTTGTCCTGTATGCCCAAAGTACAACAAAGACTTTATCATCCCATTCTTTTCTTCCAACATCACATATTTTCATCAATGTATGTCCCAATATCTTGTTGAAATCCTCAACAATCCCATTAGCTTGTGGGTGATAGGGTGTTGTCTTATGATGTGCCACCATAAACTTAGCCAATAATATTCTGATAGTCTCATTCAAAAAGTGTGTGCCCCTATCACTTGTCAAGCTCAACGGACATCCATACCTGCTGATAATGTTTTCCCATAAGAACCTTGCTGATGTAGCTTTCGTGCAATCCTTTGTAGGCATTGCTTCTTCCCACCTTGTCAAATAATATGTACATGTAATAATATAGCATGATCTAATCCTTCGCATAGGTGGGGAAATAGGACCCACAAAGTCAATTTCCAATTTCTCAAAAGGTTCTACACTCGCTTATCGGTATTAAAGTCATTTCATCTCTATGCCCGGGTCCCCCAAGGCACTAAAAATGATCACACACCCTGGCATACTCTTTACAATATTTATATAGTATTTCCCACCAAAGACCAGCCAGAAAATCTTTACACACAATAGAATTACCTAGATAATGTCCGCTAGAAATTCCACCATGAGCTTCCTCTATTATAGCTTCACGCTCATGTTCAAGTACACACGGCGCAAAACCTCATCATGACCTAACTTATATAAATATCCATTGATTAACATGTAAGGTGTGGTGCGTATGGCTATTTTTTTTCTCTAAGCTCTTCATCCCTTCAAGCGCCACACTAGTATGTAAAAATACAACAATGTATTCTAATTCAAAGGGTGTGTAGTTCAATCTAAATAATTGTGCATTTGGCATTATTTCCTCAATGCTCTGCACGTGTCCTTTCATGAGTTAATTCGTGATAAATGATCTAGTCCAGAATTACTCTTTCTTGTCTTTACTACAATTGTAAAGTTGAATTCCTAAAACAAGAGAATCCACTGGCATATGCACCCTACAAAATGGGCTTATTAACCAAGTACTTAAGTGTCATGTGATCTGTATAAAATATAAAGGAGTTGCAAAGTATTTTCTAAACTTGTGCAACGCGTAAATCATGGAAAATGCTTCGCACTTTGTAGTTGTATAATTTTTCTCAGTTGGTGTTAACTTCCTACTCGCGAAATAGATAGGATGATCAAAAATCCCATCACTAGGTTGTGCTAACAATACGTATATTACCATGCCGAAGCATCAACATGTACATGAAATGGTTTGTCCCAAGAAGGAAAGTGTAAAATGGGCACAAAAGTAAGTCTTTCCTTTAATGTCTCAAATGCTAGTTATTGTGCCTCATCCCAATGAAACTTCCCTTTACTTTTCAACAATTCTTCCAAGGGCATGGAAATCTTAGCATATCCTCTATGAACTTCCTATAATAACATGTATGTCCTAAGAACCTACATACCTCACTCTAATTGGTAGGCTCCTCTAAACCCAAGAACTTTAGCAAGATCTACCAACAAGCCTTCTTTACATATAATGTGTCCCAACAAGGTTCCAAAGGGTGTAGCAAAGATACACTTCTTATGTTGAAAGAGATGCTCAACTACCACACCTCTCAAAAAAGGTCACAAGTTATCACAAAGTGATCTTTTACCAGCCCATATACAGTCCAATCATCTAAATAAACCTATAAAAACTTGTGTATAAAGTCCTCAAATGCTTGTACAATAATGCGTGAAAAGACTATAGGTGCATTCTTCAACCCAAAGGGCATAACTATATATGTAAAACTTCCCCACTTAGTGGTGAAATTTTTCTTTTCATGATACTCTTTAGCAATTTTACACTGATGATAACCAAAAATCCATCAGTGAAAGAGTATATCTTGCACCCTACAACACCTTCCAAGATCTCCTCAGTAAAAGGTGTGGGAAAAGGGTCTATGACACAGAAACATTCAACTCTTTGTAGTCCACACAGATCCTTATCCTACCATCTTTCTTTATGCTTATCACCATGGGGCTAACCCACTTTGATTCCTTAATAGGCTCAATGATTCCAGATTTCAACATCTTATCAATCTCTTCCTTTACCTTGACGTGTAGATTAGGATTCATCCTATAAGGCCTCTTCCTAACCGGCACACACCCTTCCTTTAACTTGATCCTCATCTCTCCCAAAGAGTGATGCACTCCCTTCAAATCATGATAGCCTCACGAAAATAAGTCTTGGAAGTCACGTAGTAGCTCAATAATATTTTCCACCTCTTGTTCAGACTAATAGTCACCAATAATGGCTTCCTTAGGTTCTTTATCTATCCCAATGTTGACCTTCTTCATTTTCATAGGCTCATGATAAGCATGTGCCTTCTCATCAACACTATATAATACCTCGCATGTACCTACAGTGTGATCAACATCCAGATTCTCCACTTCATCATCATCAATCATGTAAACCAACTTACCCTTTTCTTTTTCCAACCAAGCGTGCCCAAAAGTGCTCCTCATTTTATCTTATTCTTCAAAGCACGCCTCAAAATCCATCTCTCCAATTATATCTAACAAGATTTTCTTACCTTTTCACTATCCCCCATCATAATGCACTTCATAATATGTAATGCTTCATTCACTAGAGGTTTAGTAGAAAAATAGTCAAAGGTCTAAATCATACCTAAAGTCATCTCTTGCCAATTAACTGTTACCCTTGTTAACTCTGCATGAACATACCATGCGTATGTGCAACCACTTAGAGTGGCATAGAACTTATGTACCCATAGTGATGGTGACAAGGCCTCCTGCCCCTCCATACAGAGTCTCTCACACTTCTAAATGTGGTGTGAAGAAGAATCCTTCCCATGAAATTCACATATTTGTGAAGGTACATTTATCTAAGAAACCTAGTAGAGAAGGTAGTTCGACTTCTCACTCCAAAAGGTTATCTCTTGTGTGTAGTCCACCAACGTGATGTTATCCCACACAAGGCATATACTAGCATATTTATTCTTGTCACCCTCATCCTTCCACTAAGATTTGATGGCGCGTAAAATACATTAGATTTTCCTTCACTAGTATACCAAGGTACCTGGTTATGACCCAAGTTCCTAACCATGCGCGGTCTAATTACATGAGTAATTATGTTCTTGATCTCTCACTCGACCATTTCATACATTCCATGTGCCCAGTTATCATAGGAAACATTGGTTGTATCACTCATAGACTGAGCATCATCCCAATGAATAACACCTTCCTTAGATGGCTCAAGAAATTCAAGATCTCTAACTATACATGCATATATCCTGTTTAGATCCTCTTCACTCAAGGGTTCTACATATGGTGTAGCCTTTACATTTGTCAAAGGAATAATCACGTGCTCTTCTTTGTTATCAAAAATGATGTATCCTTTGTTAAAGCATAGATCAACATTATTAGCATAACACCAAGGGTGCCCAAGTAGCACTAGGAAACTATCTGTCTCAGAAATATCCAATACTTTGAAGTCCCCAGTGAACTTGGTTCCCTGAATTATAATAGTCGTATCCTTCAAAAATCCAATAGGATTAACTCTAGTCTTGTCATGTTCACCATGTACAACACATTCAAAGAAGGTTGTAATGGTGGTCTCCCCATCTGATTCCATGCATCCAAAGTGAGTAAATTCACTTTTACACCTATATCACTCAGTATGTTACTGAACAACCACCCATCAACAATTGCATTCAAAGTGATCTCTTTATCATATTCAAGATTGTGAGGAGGTAAGTTCACATGCAATATTTTTCTCGTCACGCTCAAATCCAACGTGTAATATCTTCTCTCTCATCCATTCCCCTAATAAAGTAATTATATTTTCTTGATGCAACATCTTACAAACCTCCTTTAAGTCATCAACATATTTTTGTGGAATTTTAACCTTTTTCTCTGCTCCATCTTGTTCACTTGTTCCTTCAAATATTGTATCTCACCCTGTAAGTTTCTAATAACCTCCATAGTCTCTTGGTATACCTCTTTCTACTGAGAAGGATCTGGATATTTCACATTTATCACCTTTTTCTTTGTAATAAAAATTCTACTTTGAAATCTCACGAGTGCACGAAGCCTTAACACATTTAGTCACCAACCCAGAAGCATCTCAAGATCATGTGCAAGATTAGGCATCCATTAGTCTTCATGACGTGTTACACTTTAATCATCCTAGCACCATTATCATTCTTTTTATAGTTATTATTCATGTGCTCATATAACTTGGGACATTCTTAAACTTATGTTGCTTCCTTCCATCATGAGCATATATATTCTCGAGGGCATTCATACCATAATGATCAAGGGATTTTCATGTATAATAGGTTCCTCGAGGGAAGGCACCTCTTTAACCGCTACGACCATGGCCTCTGGCCTCTATATCCTCCTCAAAACCTCTACCTCTACCACCTCTATTAGAGCACCCTTCATGATGTTTTCCTTCCTAATCCTTCAAATTATTCATGACACTAGTTTAGTGCATGTTAGAAAAAAAAAAGGGATAAAGTATGCGGAATAATCCCTCACGAATCGCAAAAGAGAAACTAATATGCGAAAAATTATTACGGATCTCAAATAAAATTGCAAAATAAAATAACACAACACAAAGAGACAAGATTTAACATGGTTCACCCAATTTGGGCTACGTCCACCAAGAATCACTTGCTCGATTTTATTACAAGCCTCTCTCTCGTCTGATACCCAGATCCGTTTGGAGCTATGCTCAACAAACTCTACAGAATTCACAGCCAAATTCAAAACACATCTGCAATACATTTGCTTGTACATCTATCATATGCATAAGACCATATAAATAGACAACTGCTTAAGCAGTTTGATACAAAACCGTGGGTATCAAAACCAAGGGCAAAAAACCGTGGGTATCAAAACAATGGGCAAAAGACCGAAAAACCATGGGCCCAAAAACAGCCCATAACGGTTACCCATTACCCATGGGTTAATAAACCACCCATGAAAATTTGCTTGGGGCTTCGCCCCCAAACCCCCCCCGAACCCCCCCCTCTCACCGGTGAGCGGGACCGCCGTAAAAATACCTAAGTGTAACACATAGAAGGTGTACCACACTCTAACATGAAAATAGGCTCCACAAACATAACAATCTCCCACTTGGAGACTGATTTCCATTCTGAGCAAGCTTCTCAACCCTTCACTGTCATCCATGAAGGCCAACCAAAGCTGAACATAGCTTTAGTTTATCCCTTGTGACCACCTTGGTCATCATGTCTGTAGGATTAAGTGGTATGAATCTTCTCCAACTTCAACTTATCTTCCTCCAAAGTTGTCCTGATGAAGTGATATCTCAACTGTATATGCTTCGTCCTGGAGTGGAAAGCAGAGTTCTTAGCTAGGTGTATAGCACTCTGACTATCACTATGCAGCTTACATTCCTCCTGCTTATGCCCCAACTCCTCAAGCAATTGTTGTAACCAAATCATCTCTTTGCTTGCCTCTGTGGCAGACATACTCGACCTCCGTGGTTGACAAAGCCACCGGCTTACGTAGTCGTGAAATCCGCTCACTTTGTTGTCCCACCTACGGTGTAAATATAACTGTGTGCTCCTCCTTTTGTCTACATCTCCATCCATGTACGAATCTACATAACCACGTAAAGTGGTGTCGATCCATTATAGCACAAAACTTCCCCATGGTCCTCTCAAATACCGAAGGATCCACTTTCTTGCTTGCCATGCTCTTTACGGATCACTCATAAATCTACTCACGGCTCCCACTTTGCATGGGCAATATCAGGCCTAGTGCACACCATAGCATACATCAAACTACCAACTGTTGATGAGTAAGGTACCTTGGACATCTGGTTTCTTTCCTGCTCTGTCTTGGGGACATTGCTCCTTTGATAACTTGAAATGGCACACGAAAGGAGTCCCAACCGGTTTAGCATCCTGCATGTTAAACCTATCTAATACCTTCTTAATGTACTCTTCCTGAGATAAAGTCAACTTCCATTCCTTCCTATCCCGAGTTATCCTCATACCAAGGATTTGTCTGGCTGCCCCCAAATCCTTCATATCAAAGGATTCACTTAGCTTGTTTCTTGAGTACTTTTATTTCCTGCATGTTTTTACCTGCAACCAACATGTCATCAACATACAAACACAGGATAATATAACTTCCATCCTCAAATTTCTTTGTATACACGCAATGGTCAGAATGACATCTAATATAACCTTGCTCCATCATGAAGCTATCAAACTTCTTATACCATTGACGTGGAGCTTGTTTCAAGCCATACAAGCTCTTCTTCAGTTTACACACCATCTCCTCTTTACCTTTGACCTCATAGCCCTCTGGTTGCTGCATATATAGTTCCTCCTCCAAATCACCATGGAGAAATGCAGTCTTTACATCTAACTGTTCTAAGTGCAAGTCTTCTGCTGCCACTATTCCAAGAACAGTTCTAATAGAAGTCATTTTTACTACAGGAGAAAAATCTCATCAAAATCTATACCTTGTTTCTGTGCAAACCCCTTGACCACCAACCGGGCCTTATATCTTTTCTTTCCTCCTTCTTCATCTTTAACTTTGTACACCCACTTGTTCTGCAATGCTCTTTTGCCTTCCGGTAGCTTCACCAAATCCCAAGTTTGGTTCTCCATGAGAGACTTATGCTCCTCATCCATGGCTTGCTCCCACTTCTTACTGGCATCTACCTGCATTGCTTCATCAAAGCTCTCTGGCTCTCCACTATCAGTGAGTAATAAATAATAAAGAGAAGGAGAAAAATTTAGGTTCTTTTCTTACCCTAGAAGACCTCCTCCTGTAGGAGTTTGGGGTTCCTGTTGAGTAGGTTCTTAAACTGATTCATGGGTCACTTTCCCATCCGGAAGATCCTCTACCACTTTGCATATTCTTTCTTGGATTCTTCCTATTTTTTTCCTGTGATTGTTGCTTATACATGACTTTCTCATTAAAGACCACATCCCTAGATCCGAATGATTTTCTTGTCCTTAATACTCCAACATTTAAATCCAAAGTCATCACCACCATAACCAATGAAAGTACATTTTTACGATTTAGCCTCTAGCTTGGTCCTATCATCCTTGTCTATATGAACAAACACCTCACATCCAAAGACTCTAAGAAATGAATAATCAACTTTCTTACCATACCATGCCTCCTCGGTATGCCTCCATCAAGGCACTTGAGGGTCCTCTGTTTATCAAGTACATTTGTGCTCACCACTTCTACCCAAAAAGAAAGAGGCGATCCTGCATGTATACCTCATGCTCTAGCACGTTCCATTATTGTTATGTTCATCCTTTACGATACCCCATTACTCTTTGCGGAGTTCTGGAACCATCTTTTGCTGTGATTCCATTCTTAGAACATAATCATTAAATTCATTGCTGCATACTCCCCTCCATTATCGACTGAGACATTTTAGCTTAAGACCTGTTTCATTCTCTACGAGGCTTTCCATTTAACAAAAGTGTCAAATACATCAGATTTGTTTCTAATACAATAAACCCAAACTTTCCTTGTTGCATCATCAATAAAAAAGTAACATAATAACTTGAACCCCAAGAGATGATACAGGCGGCCCCACACATCAGAATGTACCAGCTCTAACTTACTCTCTTTCTTCGTAGGTCCAACCTTGAGAAACCTTACTCGCTTCTGTTTCCCATATATGCAGTTTTCACATAAATCCAAACCTGTTTCTGTATATCCAGGAAAATTCTTCTTTATGATGTTCATGCCCTTATGGCTCATATGACCGAGCCTATAGTGCCATAATGTTGTATCTGCATCTGAAGCCACAAGATTACAATCATTAGTATTATCAGTGGTTAAATACAAGGTTCCAACCTTCTTACCTCTTGCCACCACAAGAGCACCCTTGGTAACCTTCCAAGAGTCTGTTGTAAATATCACGGTCTGACCATCACTTCCCAATTGCCCTACCGATATCAAATTTCTCCTTAATGTAGGCACATGTCGACATCCTTGATAGCCATGTATTCCCATTCGCATCTTAACTTAAACAGAACCTTTTCCAACTATCTTTGCAGGCTCATCATCACCAAGAAAAACATGCCCAAAATCCCCTTGAACATAATCAACAAAATAATGCCTATGTGGAGTAGCATGAAAAGAAGCCCCTGAATCTAAAACCCAAGATTCAATAATATTATGCAAAGAAAGAATCAAAGCATCCTGACATACATTACCCGATGCCACATTTGCCTCCTTGTTTTCTTCCTGTTGTTTCTTCTTATCCCGAAGCTCCCAACAGTCCTTCTTTGCATGCCCAGACTTTCCACAATTCCAGCATACAATCTTGTTCTTGGATTTTGACCTTGCCCGATCTTTTGATTTTCCACGGTTTCCTCTATTCTTTTGTCTCCCTCTAGTTTCCACTTTATCAAGCATTCCTGAAGTAGAAGATTCCCGGAGCTTTTTCTTCACATTTCCTCGCTTAGAATCACCCTGACATCCTCAAACTTGACTTCGAGTTAGTTTGGAACCGAGTTACTTACCGCCATTACCAGGCTATTCCAACTCTCGGGTAAAGAGCACAAATTAATAAAGCCTAACTTCTTCATCAAATTCTATTGTAACCAAAGCTAGCATATTCACAACCATATTGAAATCATTTAAATGATCTCTTCTTTGAACTATTCTCGACATCTTCATATTAAACAACTTTTTCATTAAAAATATCTTATTAGAGGCGAGAGGGTTTTCATACAACTTCCTAATGCATCCATTAGATCTTTTGTAGTCTTTTCCTTTGAAACATTAAATAATACCAGAAGATGCAAGACACGGCCGAATCGTTCCAAGTGCCTTCCGATCCAACAAATCCCATTCCATCATCTGTCATACTCGAGGGTTTGTTCACCTTCTCAGACAATGGAGTATAAAGATCCTTTTGATAAAGGTAATCTTCCATCTGCATCTTCCAAAGACTAAAATTCTGCCTGTTGAATTTATCAACCCTAGATCTTCCATCATCTTGCCATAGCTCCCACTCAAGATAAAACTTTCCTGTGATTCAACACTTGAAAAACCAAACCGGCTCTACGATACGATTGTTAGGAAATAAGAGATAAAATATGTAGAATAATCCCTCACGAGAATCATGCAACAGTAGAAACTAATATGCAGAAAATATTACAGATCTCAAATAAAATTGCAGAATAAAATAACACAACACAAAGAGACAATATTTAACGTGGTTCACCCAATTTGGGCTACGTCCACCAAGAATCACTTGCTCGATTTTATTACAAGACCTCCACTCTCTCAATACAATACCCAGATCCGTTTGGAGCTATGCTCAACAAACTCTACTGAAATTCACACCAATTCAAAACACATCTGCAATACATTTGCTTGTATACATCTATCATATGCATAAGACCATATAAATAGACAATCACAAGCGGTTTGATACAAAACCGTGGGTATCAAAACCAGGGCAAAAAACCGTGGGTATCAAAACAATGGGCAAAAGATCGAAAAACCATGGGCCCAAAAACAACCCATAATGGTTTACCCATTACCCATGGGTTAATAAACCACCCATGAAAATTTGCTTGGGGGCTTCCCCAAACCCCTCGACTTAGCTCACCCAAGGCGGCGAGCGGGACCGTAAAAATACCCGAGTGTAACACATAGAGGTACCACACTCTAACATGAAAATAGGCTCCACAAACATAACAAGCATGCCAATTTCAATAAGATCATGGATCTAATCAATTAATATATAATTCTCGTAGATCGTGAATGTGGGACTTACAAATTTTATAGTATGAAGACACGTTCTTCCGAGATAGTGTGTTGCAATAGAGGGCATATACTTAAATCATGATCCAAATGACATATCTCACAATCTAGTAACATGGTGCACACCGATTTATGAGGGAATTTATCCTTTGTATGTCCTTCCACCTCACAATCTATACACCATATTCCACTATGCATCTCATGAGCCAAATTGGCCAATAGTTTCTCTAGTTTTTTTCCATAGATGCAATCTATGCTTCCAAGAATGGGCTAACTCCAATGTCTACACTCTTAACTACCTCGGTGTGCAGTTGTCTCCAGGCCTCATGCGGATCTCAGTAAATGTATTATGAGAGAGCACCCTTCTAAAAGGTGTGATCAAACCACCAACAAACCACTATGCATGCTAGCTAAGGTGGATATCATAAGACAACTTTGATATCAAAGTTTTAAAGTGTGCATCATATTCTCTTATGCTCTTAGCCATGCCCTACTTAATCTCCTTCAACGCACTGATGTTTTTCTGCTCGGATCATACTTCATATACCAACTATGCACTTGCCCTTATAAAGTAAAGAAAATCGACTTGCCTTCAATTCAGGTGTGTGTGATTCCTTAGCGTGCCATAGTATTTCACACATGTGTACATGTTCTACTACATCCTAAATACCTCTATACTTTGGAAGGTGAAGAGATACCTCGTAATAAAATTTCGTGGTTGGTGCGGACCATGCCTACCAAAACCCGTAACCCGTATTACCTCCAGATTTCCTCCACCTTATCCACTAGATCCGAAACCTCTAGATCCTCCCCGATCCACCTCCTATAGTAAGCACCGGGCAGAGGATGAGTTACTTTGTGTTCCAACCATTGTAATAAATTGAAATCCCACATTCTATGAAGTTGTGCTACTTCCAGGACATATTACCAACATTCTACATGCCCACATTCTGTCGAAATGACGCACTAGAAAATATACCACCAATCGGACCACTAAACAAAGAAGATGTCTATGTAGCCATATAGCCAATGTGTTATTTGATGAACTCTAATACTCAACGGAAAATGAAATCTACTTTTCGTTACTCTATCACCAAAACTAACCTATTTATCAATAATTTTTTCAGAACTAGAATACTTAGCACAAGGGGCTAGTCATCAGTGGGATCGGATGTGCTTTGCATTCCTTAATCTTTCTTCATCATATTCACTCTCATTAGAAGGTTTAGGGATTCTCTCACCGCACTTTCTTAAATGGGGGAGTATAGGATGCTTGGGTCCCACGTCCTCCATGTGAACCTCAAATCCTTCACACGTCATCTCGTCTCAACAACTCTATAGACTCCTCAACGCAGCACTTCTTCACCAATTCCCTCTCTCGTGCCTCATTATATTTAAACCGCCTTTCTTCTCTATGTCTTTTTCCGCAAGGTCCACCATCTTTCACCACACACTCGGTCCTATCCCCACCTGCGCAAAGGGAGGTTTACCTAGCCATAGGTCATTCTTCCAAATCCACAAAGCTTACCAACAATATCTTAACTCTAAAGGGATAACACACAAATAAGATCCTTTGGGTTCATGCAAGAACTAGAACTCAACAACCTCTCGGACAATAATAAGTAGAAATAATGTACTCTAGTGTGTAAATGTGCAAAAACCACTCCACTAGTGATCTACAATGCATGTCCAAGTCACATCAACATCATACATATCCTGGTAATCTTCTTGTGTCCAAAAATGATCTATACCTCTAATTATGCTTCGATGCATATGCTACTAGCCACTCGCAACTTTATTAGAAACAACAAAAAACTTCTCATAAAGTTCATGATATAGATATTCTTCAACCCACGCGTGAGCATCGAAATCAGGTCTAGTGTTATATCTGTGAGCAAACTAGTCTTCTAAGTCCACAATCCAACTCTCAATTTTTTTCCAAAGTCAACCACTACATCTTCATCATGCAACATCTTGAAAAGAGGTCCCAGAAATGGAACCAAAATGTAGTCTATTTTTCTTACTCAAACCCTAGACGCATTGGCACATCACTCAGATATATTTGAGTGCTCACCCAAAGCATGCAAAGGTACCAGGTCCCTCTTTTTATACCATCTTTGTTAAGGAGTTAGCATGTATGATCATACATTCCATAACTATAACAACTAGATCCATAAGCTCAATTTGGAAACACACATAAATAAGTAAACATACAAATCAAAACCATGATGAATTATACAAGTATCAATATGAGATTTACTATACAAGAACCAACAATAGATATTTCAATAACCAAGAAACCATCCACAAAGATCCATTATATTAATCCATCAAAACACGCAAAGAGTTGAAAAACATTATAATTACCATCAC